>OMLC01002272.1:1199-16726 GCA_900302585.1 Regalecus glesne
CAAGTCTAGTGACCACTCAAAGCACTTTACAATGTATGCCTCATATTTATCGAGTATGGGGGACTAAGGGTGGATGCCTTTTTCTGATGCCCCAAAGTGGGATCAAACCTTTGATGCTCGACTTGGAGATGTGTACTCTACCACCTAACTACTATGGCCCCCCAAAGGTACTAAAGGTGCATGTAATACCACACGTTAATAGGCTTATAGAATCTAAATTTAATAAAACACTTTCTCAGTAGCAACCATTGCAGCATGGCTTAATTAATTGAAGGCAGGACAATATACCTTTGTGATCCACAGTATCACTTACTGTTATTAGTCTATAAATTTAATAAAATTGTTGACCCATGCTTGGGAAAAAGTCAAAGCTGAAATGAACTCCGTTTACCTTCATTGATTTGTGGATTATGTGGAGTAGTTATTAATGTACTGACTCTTACCATTGTGGGGAAAAAGACAGGAACAAGTAACTGCCTGAGGGAAGGTGGGCACTGACAGTGGGTAAATGATTGGATAAAGGCACGCCAGGATGGGATACGGATCCAAAGAAATTTGGGAGTTTGGAGGTAAGCATTACAATGATATTTCACGTGAAATCTTAACTGTAGATGAAGAAATCCAGAAAAAACATATATATTAAGATTATTACATCTAATTATATTTTCATTTCCATTTCCGTTGCTATTAAAATACTCGATTTGTTTCCGCTACTCAAAGCGGAGCCCTGGTCAAGAGTCCCACTGTTGCAAGGACTTATGATGGAAATGTGAGGATAAAGGTGAAAGATATTGATCTGAAGTGCAGGGATTTTCAGCAGACCAGCTAAGCAAGAGGCAAAAGTTCATAAAATTTCAGGCTGCAACACTGTTTTGCGAGAAAAAAAAATCAAGCACCAGAACTTGTTTGACACTATCTTTCTTATTACTCCTCTCTCCACAAACAATGAAGTCTGCCTCATACACAAAAAGACAAAAAGATACTCTACTTCCACACTTCAGTGGACTTTCTTCTGTCTAGCCATGAACTCACCATGCATCAAGCTGTAGGAAACCACTTGACGTAATACAGATTCCCTTCACCAAGTTGCCAGGTGTATTTCTTGGTTTTAGAGTGACTAGATGGGAATGTGTGGTTAACGACAAGCTATAGCCAGAGTTGTGGCATTGTTATCATCCTCTAAAGCTCAGATTACTCCACAATTTGGCTCCCTTGAGTTCAATTCAAAAGCGACCTAAATCCTAACGCTTCTCTGGCTAATATCAAGAATGCTGAACATCTGTGGGACAGTGAAAGAGGGCACATTTGGCCACATGCCCTGGATTTCTCTTGAAGTTGTTTCTATGTTTTAGAAACTGGGTGGCAACATGAGGTCACTTGGGATCTGACTCAACATATTCTCACAGGGCTCCATGTTAGACCACACAATCTGACAGTGCAGTGTAAACATACAGTCAGTTCAAAAAGGACTTGGCAGCTATGAAGAATGAGGGCACAGTGTGGTTCTGCTAAACTACCCTGATAGGTTGAAAACACCAGGTTTATTCTGTTCTTCTCTGTCTTTCCAGATTGGTTTAACTGGATAAGGAAAGGCACCTTATCTGGTCATTGTACTGATAATGAAAATTGTCCTCTGCATTTAACTCATCCTATTATAGAGGAGTATTAGGCAGCTGGAACACCCAGGGAGCAGTTAGAGATTGAGTTTCTTGCTCAAGGACACTTCATCATGTTTTCTTAAGGAGCTGGGAATCAAATCAGTGACCTTCCAATTACTAGATGACTATCACTGCCTCCTGAACAATAAGAACCGTGATTCAAGTAGGGATGCTTTCACTTAAAAGTGAACATTTGTTGGCAACTTCAACGCATCTCTGCCATACAAAACAAAACTCATTATCTTATAATTCCAAATCTCCCCTCTCTCGCTCACAAAAAGATAATAGGCTATACAAATAAAATTGACTTGCCTTCTTATTTCCATCAGCTATCCCTAGCTCTACCAGTTTAATATGCAATTCTAAAGCTGAGTTATGTAGCTACTGTGTCCCCATCTTATGACAGTTGATTGTCTGCGTGTGTGTGTGTGTGTTTGTGTGTGTGTATGTGTGTGCGCTAGCGGTAGGGTGGTAGTGGGGAGGGTATTTGACCTGTCACTGTATATGGAAGTGAACATGATTCATCCAAATCTGCCTGTCTTAACAGAAATGCAAAAACAGTCTCTACTCATCTACTGTAATCATTACCCAGCAATAGTGGCACAGTAGCAATGTTGCCACAGTGCTCATGTATATATATGCAAATCACAGGCTCTCTATTCTTCTATTGAGAGAGTGTTTGCATGGATAAAACCAAGAAAACCCTTTATAGATTTCAGGCAGATGGCTCTGATCCAAATCTATATATATGAAGCTGACGTAAGGTTATTAAATAAAAAATACCACAACCTGAAAACAAGAAAAAATATCACTCAATGATGGCTCTCCAACAAGGAGCTTAGACGAATGGGTAAAAAAATAGATCCCCTTATCGGTCCAGCAAGGGGAAATTTGCATTTCTCTGCACTTTAACCCATCCTATTGTATGAGAGCCGTGAACTGCCACCATATGGTGCTTGGGAAGCAGTTAGGGGTTCAGTGTCTTGCTCAAGGACACCATGACATGCTTTCTGCAGGATCTGCGGGGATCCTTCCTGTAACCTTCCGATAGCCAGACGGCTGCTCTACCCACTGAGCTACGCTGCCCCAAACCAACATAGAGTACAACCAAATACATAAAAAAAATCTGCCATTGTGAGATGCTTTGCAACTACAACTAGAAGTATCTATACGGCCTATCACAGGAATTCTGAAATCAATCATTTGAATCAAAACACAACTAAGAAACCAACACTGAAGCCGAAACAATGGATTTCTCCTTGGAAATACTCTTGTTGTTGTGCACCATTTATCTGTGGGGTGACCAAATCTCAAAATATCTTGAAAATCAACTTGCATATTTCATAAACAAGTATATAATAAGCAAATGATAAGGAAATCTCATGGGGCGCCCTGGTGGCTCACCTGATAGAGTGCATACCACATAAGGCCGAGTCCTCGCCACAATGGCCCAGGTTCAAATCTGACTTGGGCTCTTTGCTGCATGTCATCCCCTCTCTCTCTTTTCCCTACTTGTCCGGTCTCTCTCTCTCAACTACCCTATCAAATAAAGGTGTAAAATGCTCAAACAAAATAAAATAGAAAAAAAAGATAATTAAATCTCACCTGTACAGAAAAATGTAAATCAAAAAAGTGTTTTGTTAAGCGCTCAAGTCAAATGGTCACCATATATTTTTATCATGTCATTAAAATCAGCCTGTAATGTGAAATTGGAAAGACAGCTGGTGCTATATTATCTAGTGCTTGCAGTAAAGTCATGACTGAGTCCTGGCCATCAATCACAGGTCATGAAATTTACACATCTAATGAGTAGAACAGCACCAGAATGGCAATTAGTGAAGAGAGTCTATCATCTGCACCTCCAACACAAGAGAGGGGGGGAGGGGGGCTGGTTCACTAGCTTTACTCCTACCTCCTCCCATACCTCCTTGCTCTATTCATCATCTCAATAAGTAATCCATCTTAAATTCAATAAGCTATTGATTTATCCATCCATTCCATGATTTCATCCATCCACCCAATAGTCTTCACCCAGTTCCTGGCAATGCAGATGTTGAGGAAGTAGTTCAAAGAGCATACCCAGTCTATTCCACCTCTTCTTCCATCTATGAATCCCCTCTCTTGTTATATTACGAGTTATTATCGCTGTTGTGATGCCGCATTAGACACTGTTGTGCAACAGCAATAAAAACACCTCAGGGTGAGTGAAGAGGAAAGTTGACAAACAGGATATCAACTAAGTTCGTGCTCCAAGGCATACCGAGTACAAATTATGAGTCTGAGCTCTGTTGCACATGTACAGAGGTTTGTGTTTGTCATCATCTCAAAGACAGATAATGGTGAAATAAGCACCTGTAAGAAATGCAATGGATACTTTCTGTATAAATAGTTGTTTAAATTGACTGAAACTGGTCTAGCATGCAGGAGATTGACGGATGTGACATCATGCTATGGAAGTCTATCACAGTGTCGGTGCATACAGGTGAATGGCTGTTTCCCTCAGCATGTTTACTTGTTTACAATAGAAATTCATGATGGTGTTATTAAAGTATTAGGTTTAAAGGTTTACAGGAGCATTTGCCTTTTTACTATTTGCTACACTTCCTGTATAACATAGCTACTATTACAGGCCGTACATGACAGCAACTCAACACATCTATGCAATGACTACTTATCCACTATGTTCTATAAAACACACCCGTTTTTCAGGAATGTGTGGTTGACCATGAAGCTTTGGAAGTGGGGACAGGCTTGAGGTTGAGGGTAGAGACTATTTTGTGACGCATGAAAAATACTTTAAGCTGAATACCAGGGACAGCAGACCAAATGGTAGATCCAAAGATCCAAAGCACATCACTCAAACATATCTTTAGATGATTAGAGAGTACGTTGTTGGTCGGAATAAGTTGAACATTTTGCACAGTCTGCCTTAAATACTACTCCTCCTTGAGGCTGCCCAAATGCTGGCATTATTCAGACATGGCTGTTCAAAACTATTTACCTTTTGCTAATGTTGCAAAATAGCATAGTTCCTCACAGAGGCTAGTTCACAAAAACATGCTAAGGTACATGCAAAATAAATCTGGAAGATTTATTCAACCCCCCCCCACACACACACATGTGCATGGAAGCATGCAAAATATACACTTATAAACAAAATGATTAGTCTTATACTGTATTATAGAAATAACGGTGATGACTCTGAAATCAGCTAAGCTGAAAACCAATGTTCAAATGACAAAAAACTGTTCCTTTGTGGCGTATTTGAAAGGAACTACTGAAAATCACAGCCATCGGAGAATTTCACTACTTTTGGATTCAGTTCTCCTGATGTGTTCTCAACACTATTGCCACTTAGTGCACATGGTGCGTGCAAGGTTTTAGAGCTGCCTGTAACAATGGCAACCCAACACATCAAGCCAATTGCTCCATGGAGAAGGATTGTCTAAGTTAATGAAGTGTAGAGTCGAGCCACCGAGGGCTGTGTATGTCACCAGATTTACAGCATAGCAGCCCTGTGATTCCTCGCAGTTGTAAAACAATGAGCAGGTTATTGGGAGTAAATTAGTTTGCAGCCGTCAACCTCCTGGCTGCTTAGAGCCACTCAATCGTCTCTCTTACACAATCTCTCTCACACACACACGCGCGCACGCACACGCACACAAGTTCTCCACAAATCTTTGCTATGTTCTGTCTCTGAAAATTACTCTTTTACACTTAACACATGTTGAGACACAGCTTAGGTATAGTCAAGTTACTTAGTTATTAGATATTAATTTAGCTTTCCCCTCCTCCCGAAAAAGCCAAGCAGTCATGTTGTAATGACTGAGTGGTGATACCCAGCAATGATGTTGGGAGTGGGCCTGGGGGTGGGGGGGTTCTAAGCCTTTCCAAGGAGGACACTGTGTGTATTATCTCCCTGACCAAAAACAACACCAAAACTTAAATACTTTTACAGCCATGAGCGAAATTAAGTTATACAATTCCATAATGGATAACTTATTACTGTAAAACAAAATTAAACGCACAACACTGTAGTTTGCGTTTAGGAAGCCATATCTTTTTGAAAAGAATAATTGGTTTCTAAGCCAATGAAAAACAACTGCTATATCTGCATTGTATGACCAGTCAATCAATTATATTACAGGCTTGAATTTAAAGCTACATAGACATGTTAGGTGGGCAGCATTGATGTAGACATTTTCTTGGTGGTAAATAAAGCTAAACGTAGCAATGTGCAAGCTAGCTGTCATTCAATCAACAGGACCATAAGAAAGTGGTTCGGAACAGCATCCACATTGGCAATAAGTTGTGGTAGTGACAACCAAGCTCAAACTAAAAATTCAGCTCGTGTTAGCCCAGTTCTGCCATCACGCGGGGCAACTCCAGCTGTTCTAGTGGAGAGCTGATAAATCCACATGTGCACTTTAGGAGAATACCCTGCCAGCTTTGTGCACTGTGCTATTCGAGGGTGGTGTCTTGATGCATGCTCAATAATCCAGGTATGCTAATCACAAAAAAGAAGTGAACCAGTTCAACTGAATCAGAAGTTTATTTGGAAACGTTTCCAAATAAACTTCTGATCCAGTTGAACTGGTTCACCTCTTTTTTGCGATTCAAGGGTGTTATTTTTTGGACTTTTTAAATTGTGGTTACAGTTCATGATCAGTGCACATACGAATGTATAATTTTGCATACTGATTCTTGATGTGTCGTTAAGGATGGTATTATCCATTAATTTGTTGTGTAACCTGTGAAGTTGGCCGCCCAGTGTATAGCTTCATTCATTATGTAGAATTGCCTCTTCCAGTACTCCATTGAATGCAAAATATGTTATGGATTTCCCCTCACGCATCTTTATAACCTCTGGTTTTATGGATTATAGTCCATGTGTGATGGTGGATAAAAGTGACAATATGTATGTATGTCACGCTGCCATAGTTTATTTCTTTCATGAACCAGGACAATGTTAATTATGCACTTAATTATACCCATGTGAGGTGATAAAAATGCTCCCTATCAACACTGATTGTTCATTTGTTCCTTATACACTTGGTGCTGACCCTCTTCATTCTTTTTGAAGGACACTCAAGTGTTTCTATGTTAAGAAGAAGTGCAGTAGTTTGACCCAGCAGTCTAGGAGAAGCACCACACAACACTCAACAGGACTTTGGGGGACATTTGAGGAATACAAATACAGTAGTATCAAGTGTCAAAAAAAGGAAAATGGTTGATAAATGACTGTTGGTCCTCATATAACGTTTTTTTTTCTCAGTAATGTTTTTCTTGGTTATTGTTATCTACTACTTTCCCATCTTTGAATTCAATAAGACATTAACTGAGATTTCCATAAAGTAGAGACACTTTATTTATTTTCATATATTTCTGTTGTTTCTGTTCTATTAAGTCTAGTGGTTTGCTTATGTCTTCTTACGACATTGGTCAGCAGCTGCTGGCTAATAAATGGCACTAGGGAGTCACCCGTCCTGGTGGAAAGTGTTTTTGGATTTTCCTTTTTAAAATAAACATTTTTAAACAAACAATACTTAGAGTATATTTGTGTTTAAAATGCATAGCAACATAAATATATAACCAGCATTTATGAATCTGATCCCTAAAGAGTGATGGATTTACCTCATACAAGCAGAATCAATAGGTGGTGGAGTAGGGGCACCTGATGTGATTGAAAATGATGAATGTAGGCACTCAAGACACTAGATCTTAACTCTCATCCAATTCAATGAGATCTCTTCTCCAAAATCCATTTCAGAGGAGATTTTTGGTGGAGAAACCACAAGTAAAAGAGCTTAGTCCAGATCAACTTGACATCAATACCAGACAACAGGCTAGGGGAAAAGGACGCCTATCACTCTGTCCCCCATGCAACCTTGAGACTCTGATCACTGTCTGACTCATCTTATGCCAACCTACAGGTGAAAACTAAAATCTGAAAAACCAGTTGTCAAAACTGTCTTGATGCATGCGCAATAATCCAGGTATGGAAACCACAAAAAAAGGTGAATTAGTTCAAATGGATCAGAAGTTTATTTGGAAACATTTCGTCACTCACCAGGTATCATCAGGTGCCAGGTCCCCCGGCACAAACAGAGTAACGTAGTGTACGCTGTTAAATGCCAGGAGGACTGCAGTGACTTATAGATCGGGGAGACCAAACAGACGCTGGCTAAGAGGATAGCGCAGCATAGGAGAGCCAACACGTCAGGCCAGGACTATGTGGTCTACACCCACCTACAGGCTAGTGGCCACTCATTCAAGATGATGATGTTCACATCCTTGATAGGGAGGAACGCTGGTTTGAGAGGGGGGTGAAGGAGGCCATTTATTTGAAGAGGGAATGACCGTCTTTGAATAGGGGTGGTGGCCTGAGAGTACATCTGTCAGCGTCTTACAATGCCGTGATTGCAAATATTCCCCAATCCTTTGTGAATGGTGCTCATTGCCACTGAATGTGCAGTTGATCACCCAACTTGCATGTGAAACCAACCTATTGTTGTGTGGCATCAAGGTACTATTTATAAGGAGGGGGGTGCTGCTGTCAGCTCAGACTGAAGAAGTCACCTGGTGAGTGACGAAAGGTTTCTGAATAAACTTCTGATCCAGTTGAACCAATTCACCTTTTTAGTGATGCCTTGTATAGTGTTAACACTCAGACGGCCAGTGCTTAACGCCATCAAAGGTTAACTTGAAGAACTGCAATCCATTGCTGAAAAAAGTGGGAAGTCATTTCAAGAGATGCTCCAGGACGAGCTGATGAAGATCAGCGTGGCTTAGGGTGTGAATCTTCCCGTCCAGGATAAAACGACACTAGCTGCAAATCCTGAACCAGAATTTACCGGTCAGGAGGCTGAGGAGGTCACAATGCCAACTCAGGTGACACAGACTTATCCTCTTCTGCTTGGCCCTGTTTCGTCTGAGCTAATCAGGAGCCTGCCAATGGTGCTTCCACCATTCCCTCCGCTCCAACGTGGTCTGCTTGGATCAAGAGGCTCACAAGCAGTATCGATGCCAGCTGGCACAGAGAGGTATTCCATCAATGCTAAGAGCCCACATGTAATGTCTCTGCAGTCTAATTTGTTGACATCAGCACACACCTCGGATTTCCATCCAGTTTTCTTCTCCAATCACGATAGTGAGTACCGCAACACACGGTGAGTATGGCAACACACGGATTTCTGTAGTTTATAGTTCAAAACCAAACATAAGTAGATACACAGACAGGGTTTTGATAGCACATACCGCAATATGCTGCAACACACAGAATTATGCCGCAAAATCCACCATCTGGCATCAAGTAAAATCAAGTTTCTTCAGCATAATTCACGGCACAATGTCCGTATGTCCTTCTCTGATCTCCCTTTCAGAGAAAAATACCCTGCATGTTTCGAGCTGAGAGTCGCACAAAGTGTGGAATTTCTGAAGTGCGAGTCAATAAACGGAGTTCTGATTGGTTGGTGTAAAGTCTCGCGAGTCGATCACATAGAATCACATCAAGAGCTATTTTATTCCCAACGTCACCTGTTTCTTTACAAACCCTCCAAAATAACACATCCTCAGCTGAAATGGAGGCATTTGAATATTAGACATCTTTTTATTTGCATCATAGTGCATTGTTTTATTTGAAACTCCTAATTTATTTCCTTCATGGAAAATATTGCTTTAGCAATAATAATTCACGGCTTTGGTGTACTTTAGTTCAGTCTCATAGTTAAGGCCTAGTAACATGGGTTACACTTGCATTTGTGTCGTCACCATAATACAATCAATTATTTCCAATTATCAATTCAATGAAGGAAACCGTTTCTATAACAGTTTATCGATTTATGGAAAATTAGTTTGGTCTTTGGTAGCTCAATGTTAGTGTGAGCATAAGGAAATGCCAAGCCTGGTGTCATGAGTTTGACACCACCATGGGGCCTCAAGAGGGGCATCCAATCTTAATTCCCCGTCCTCAATTTAGGTCAGTGCCCCCTCCCCAGAACATTGGGACTAATTGTGACATGTGAAATATACCTTAAAAAAGGAAAATCTTAATTGACTTTTTTTGGATTGGGTTTAGCAGTGTTACAACTTCAACTGAGGTAAAATCATGCCGTAGCTGTCATAAAATGTAGGGTCTATATAGGTTCCTGGTACAGAATTTGGGCTGCAGGATTGCCCAAATATTTAGGTGTGGGTATCACTCTTTCCTTTGGAGAGTCAGAAGGTAGAGGAGTTGATAGAGGTCACATCAAGCATCACTCCAGGGTATCGATGGAGTTGTCCCTCTCTTCTGCTCTCTCATCAGTTGGTGACATCACCACTTGTTTACTCCTTAGGTAGCTACATAAAATATGTACATTACTGTGTACATTTGGCACAGTACTACTCACACTACACATTTTACATGCACAAGGTAACATGCAGCCAAATGGCACATATTTTTGGCAGTGTCTCATCGTATACTGAGTTGATCTTTTCAAGCCTTGTTCTGTAATTCAAAGTTTAGAGAGGAGGTTCATCCCCCCCTTGACCCTCCTTGACTTTCCAAGGACACTCCACAACCACTATTTGAAGGCCCCATTATATCACTTTTGTGCTTTCCTAAGAGAGTAAAAAAAGAATTTGCTATGGCTATGGAATGATGATATCATGTATGTAAACGGTCATTCACCACAAATAGATATACATGACATACTGTGAACAACTGTAACTGTACAAACAATATACACAATATCTTCAAACGGAAAGTAACAGTGTCGTCATCTAACCAGCTGTAATAATCACTGAATGTGATTATTATTATTATTAGGTAAAAGCATTTTCAGACAGATCTGTCGGTGTTCTTAGCAACAGAAAATATGATATGAGTCAGTAATGGACAGTGGAAAATATTAGCCCAAAAATACAAATGTGGTAGGTAAATGGTAAATGGACTTGTTCTGGTAAAGGTATATTTATTATTGCAAGGATGCTCCCATTCTTCTTCTTTTTTTATTTCAGCAGCACTAATGTCTCTACATTTTGATAAAACATGATTGTTTTTAAAATTGGTTTAGTGGTTCTTACATAACAGCATCCAAGAGTGTTTCTGCTGGAAAGGATTTCTTAGACTAGAACAAGGACAAAATTGATTGTGATTACCAGTATTGCCATAGGTGTTGGGTAAAGAAACAAAAGCTGAAATCATTCAAAGATGTATAGCTTCAGAGAACAGCTTGAATGTTAAGATTCCTACCCACTCTATTTTTGAATGTCGTTACGCAATCATACAAGATTTGCAAAGTGTTTGGGGACACAATAAGAGTCAGGAATGGCACATCTTGTAAAAAGGAGCTACACCTCGTGTTCAGTTAACCTTGGATGATGCCTTAGTTAGTAAAAAGGAGAGCAGAAGGTTGATTCGCTTCCCAGTTATTGCAAGGACACTTTAAAGATGCTTTCAGGAGGCTCCAGTTTTATTGTCCATGTAACTGACATGTTGTTAAAATGCTGCTGTTGGAATACCATCAGGTCAGAGGCTTGTTTTCATGAAACTCTGAATTATTGAATACAAAGTGATAACACGGTTAATCCATGAGCAGCAGAGAATGTGATGGTATTCCATTTAATTCAGCGATATTCTCTTTCAGTGGAATCTGCCGACATTCTCCTGTCTTTTCTTTTTTTGTACATTTTGTACTGCTTTCTTTTCTCCATGGCGGGAAAAGACTTTATCTGCGCTCACGCAAGAATAAAACATAATGAGAACACATCACCCTGCGAAGATTCCCCATAGTAAATAAAGTTCAAGGCCAGGGAGGTACACAGCAGCCAAAACTTTAAAGGAAAATACAGCAAAGTTGATCTGAGAAAACCTTGATACGGTGATACATTCAAAATGTTAAATTGGTAAGCTCTTTTGAAAGTATTGGATGCGGTTTTAGAGGATGCCACTTTCTTCTCTTTTCCAATGCACTGCTGCCTAAAACATCTCACCTTGACCAACTGCTTAGTTCATCTACTTAAACAATCCTCTGTTGTTAAGTCAACCTTCGATGGACTAATGAACATTTGACATGTCCACCTTAGAAGACCTCTTTACTGCGTGTCCTGCTTTGGCCCATCCCTGTGCTTCAGCAATCAATTTAGCAGTAATTACAAACAGTGGCATCTGTCAGATCTGTATCTTATCTCAGTGGACAACAACGATAATAGGGTTTATCAGTAGAAATGACTCAGGTTGGTACTGCATCAAGGATACACAAGGGTATTTGGGGATCCTGAACAACAGTAAATGGTAAATGATGAATGAACTTATACTTTATGGACAGTACTTCATCAGATAGAATACCATTGGATAGAAGCAGAGTTTTTTGTAGCTGTCTGATATTTCTATGGGATGATGGCCATCCTAGATTTATAAAATATCAATTTAATGCCTTTAAATAAAGATAAGATAGGCTTTTCTGGTGTCGTTTGTAAAATCCAAAAAATGGGGTAGGCAACATTGAAAAACTGATCCATTTTTGACCCTCACTCCCACTCCTGCTGTTCTGTCACCTTTCCCCTTGCTGTGATCCCTCTCTCCAAACCAGTTCAATTTGCATATATGAATGTGGCTTTAATAGTGAAAAAATATGTTATTATCAATATGCGCATGTTAAAGAATTGCTGAAGCACATCTCATTGGAGCACCGTCTTACTTATAGGTGAAGTCAAATAAATCCTGCTATGTTCAAGGTACTTGCATGGTATGTGAATATCTCTGTCTAAAATCAATATGCTACAAACAGTGAAATATATTGCAGTTGTTAAGGTATTTAAGGTATGGTAAATGGCAAATGGACTTGTTCTTATACAGTGCTTTTCTAGTCTAACAACCACTCAAAGTGCTTTACAATGAATGCCCCATGTTTACCAATTTAAAGGAAGCATTTATTGAGATGAATGTTTTATTGTCTCTCCACGGTCCATGGTGATGACAAGAACATCAACAAGAAGACGCATGGCAGCAAGGCTGTGGACCTGATAAACGGTCAGTGGGACTGTTTCATTACTATGAGCTCTCCTGATTGGTTGAAGGCTACCAGGACCAGTGGATATTGAGATACTGAATATAGATTTGAAATATTCACAGCTGTAAGAGTCATGTAAACTTCTCACAAAAAGCACTGACATTTGACTTGTATCAAACTGTGGCAAGTTCTTTTAAAGATACCATTCCAAAAGGGAAACTCCTCTGCATGCGCCAAGAATCAGGAAATTAGCAAGGATTATTTGACAAAAACAGAATTATAATGTGTTATTGCTGTTGTACAATTTCAAAATACAAAATTCTAACCAGTTTTCAAATGCAAAAAAATCTTTGGACATACTACTTTATTCATACACACCACACATTGTGCTTAAGCCACCAAGCGAGGACCAAAACAGCCTAATAATCACCATAATAACCATAGTAATCACTATGATGAATTACTTAAATTCAAGGAGAAATACAACTATAATAAGTACTATTAAACCATTACAGGCAGTACATGATATACATAACTTCTTGAAATAATTGAATGAATTATGGTGCCCCTCACTCATTTTTGTGTGGGTTTTTGTGAAGGGGTTTTGTTTGTGTGTTGTTGTTGTTTTGGGGGGGGGTATGTGTGGCTGTCCTGTTGTCAGAAACTCATGGCTGATGGCCCTGATAGTTTTTCAAGGTATGGCTTGCAGTCCCAGATATCTTATGCTGAGAGAAGGGTAATGGTCATAAACCAGCTAATGTAGTAAGAAGACAATTCATGCAGATGCATAACAACTGAACTTTCATTTCATAACTTGATGTATCTGTGTCATTTTACAATCCGTTTGTAGGTTAGGCAACTAGAAAGTGCTGCTGCAGTGCTGCTTCGTAAGCATTAAAAAGGTGTTATTTCTTTCTAGAGATGTACCCAAGAAGCATATCCCGACATTTACATCCTGTTAGCCCAGTAATATGCACTAATGTACTGGTACTGTGCTGTACTTCTTCCTCTTGATATTACATAGGTTATAGCAACAGGAGCAGCAGCAGCAGCAGTAGTAGTAGTAGTAGTAGTAGTAGTAGTAGTAGTAGTAGTAGTAGTAGTAGTAGTAGTAGTAGTATCACAAAATGAGGTGAATCGGTTCAACTGGATCAGAAGTTTATTAAGCAACTGTCACTCAAACAGATGACTTTTTCAGTCTGAGCTGACTGCATGGATCCTCTCTCCTTATAAACAGTACATTGATAAGACACAACAATAGGCTGGGTTCATATGCACGTTGGCTGATCAACTGCACATTCAGTGGCAATGAGCACCATTCACAAAGGATTGGGGAATATTTGCAATCACGGTTTTGTAAGACGCCGACAGATGTACCCTCAGACCACCACCCCTATTCAAAGACGGCCGTTCCCTCTTGACATAAATGTCATATGGAGGAAGTAGAGAGGAAGGCTCTGGCTTCATACCCAGGGACTCCTCCTAGTTATCGGTTCAGGTATTTGGACGGAATCTGGATTAAAATGAAATCTCAGGACGTATCCCAGTTCACTGAACACATTAACTCAGTAGACACCCACATCAAATTCACCAGGGAGGATGCAAAAGATGAGGTGTTGGCTTTCTTGGTTTGCGAGGTGAAGACTGGTGTTGGGGGACAGTTGATTGTAAGTGCGTACCACAAACCCACACATTCGAACCAGTATTATTGGTTTGACTGGGTTCAAACTAATGACCCAACTTACATATGAACCCAGCCTATTGTTGTGTGGTATCAATGTACGGTTTATAAGGGGGAGGGGGGTGCTTGCAGTCTGTTCAGGCTGAAGATGCCCCCCTTTTTGAGTGACAAAATGTTTCTGAATAAACTTCCGATCCATTTGAAGCGATTCACCTCTTTTGGCGATCTTCAAAAAGTGTTTTGTAAGTTTTGTGAGGATGGACTATAAGGCAGTACAAATCTGTTGACAGATCATAAAGGAGAGAATGAGATGTAACAACCCTGAGGTGTTATTAATCTTGAATACTCTTTTCAGTGGGGCTCTAAGTCTTCTGAAAAGAAAAAAGTTCATCAGTATTTTTCTAGTCAATAAAAAGAGAAAACTTTTGAATTCTCTGTACACATTGTATTAATAAAACTGCATTGACTTCTGATTATATGATGCACCCATCCCACTTGGATCTATTCCGGAGTAAAGGAATGCCTTACATGATAATCACTCCATCTCCGGTAGATTGCAAACATTCTCTGTCAACCAATACTGTTTACCAATACCTCAACAAGGTTAACAAAACTATGAAAACTAATGCTTGTTCACCCAGCAGCTACATTGTGAAGCCAAACG
Source organism: Regalecus glesne (assembly GCA_900302585.1). Classification (NCBI taxonomy): domain Eukaryota; kingdom Metazoa; phylum Chordata; class Actinopteri; order Lampriformes; family Regalecidae; genus Regalecus; species Regalecus glesne. The sequence goes on from OMLC01002272.1 coordinate 16,197, forward strand.
TGTTTTGCAAACACTGCAAGTATTTCCAATGACAGTATTTGTCTAAATTATCCTGAGCAAAAACCAAACATCACTGTTTCATTATTTGACTATCATGACTTTCAAGAGAGCAAACCCCAGTTTTTATCTTATATCAGATCTGTCTATCCATCACATCCATCTCCTTGTGGCCGCCCGTCTCTGACCTGATTTGTTTCGGTACTTCATAATTTCCCACTCTTTTTCTTTTCCCCCTCTCCTCATTCGGATGGCTGGTAAACCGATGTTAGTGACTAACAGACAATGACAGCAAATGCACTGTCAAGTCAAGAAGGCCTGATGCATAGATGTGTGTGTGCGTGTGTGTGTGTGTGTGTGTGTGTGTGTGTGTGTGTGTGTGTGTGTGTGTGTGTGTGTGTGTGTGTGTGTGTGTGTGTGTGTGTGTGTGTGTGTGTGTGTGTTTGTTAGTGGTTGAGCATTTTATTGTCGAAAGCAATGTACGGTAAACAGGAAGGGCAAGATATTAGCATATTTGTTATCAAGTCTACTAC
>OMLC01002283.1:0-11636 GCA_900302585.1 Regalecus glesne
CAATTCGGGGTTACATCTGTTCCAACACTGTAACAACACCCGTCTGTATACAAATTCTTTACTCCTGGGATTGCTTCTCCAGTTAAAACTTGTCTGACCTTTTCCTGTTGTCTTATCATTTCATAATCGTGGGGCTCTCCGTCTCATATGCCTTCTGCCATGTTAATGCCCTCATGTGTAAAAGTTAGGTTTTGGCCTTCTAGAATTTTGAACACTCACTTATTGTCTTTTTTCTTTGTTATCCATCATGATACTAAGGTACATGAGGATCCTTCTTTCTCCCCCTTTTTTCTGGAACAGCACTCCAACAACAACAACAAACAGGATTTGTATTCCGGCCGTTTTCCCCGCTAGCGGGGGTTGACCGGTCCATGGATTCATCTCCTCCAAGTCTCTCTATCGCTTGCCATCCCCTTCTCCAACCCCATCACCCTCATGTCATTCTCAACCACATCTTTCCATCGCCTCGCTGGTCGTCCCCTCCCTCGCGTTCCTGCCACTTCCATTGTTAAGACTCTACCCACTTCTGTATCCTCACCTCTTCTCAACACATGCCCAAACCACCTCAAACGCTGTCTCCTTAACCACTCTTCTATCGACTCTACACCCACCCTTTCTGCAACCTCCGAGCTACTAATCCTGTCCCTCAATGTAACTCCACACATCATCCTCAGCATCTTCCTCTCTGTCGAAACCAGTTTATTCAATATGTAAGATTAACTGGGTCCTAAAGTAACTTGTGATTTACACAGCTCTTATTGTCAATCAAGCAACTAAACTTGGATGTCTAGTTTGTGTGAAAACTGTTGATTCCAGCTAAGTGCAGTTTTTCTGTTTTTTTTGGTGCTTATTGCTGCTTTGGTGCTTTATAAAAAGATTAAAAGTAATTCACTCATATCTTACTTGCTAAATTTTATATTTTTTTGTATTTGGATACTATCTATAGATAAAACATTCTACAACTTCCTTGTGTGTGCAATCATTTTGGACTGCTGTTGAGCTTGATCAATCTTGAACTCAAACTTGAACTCAAACTCGTGGGACAGTAGGGTCCTTCGAGCAATGAGGTTTTTAAATGAGATGAATGCCACTTGAGTATTAATTGTTGTTTTTTATTTTTATTTTTTCAATTCTAGCTTGATCTTCAAGAGAGGTGCAAAGAGGCAGAGAAAAGAGCAGCCAGAATTGGAGGAGAAGAACCCAGTGACCCAGAGCAACTGGATTACGTTAAGGCAGAGCTGGCAGGGGCTCAGAAGGCCCTGAAGGATGCCCAGGAGGGACAGAACACCCTCATGTCTGAACTTGAAGAGCTTGACCGGCAAAATCAGGAAGCTACACAGGTCTGACTGACCGCTTTCACTGTCCACATTTTGTAAAATGTGTAGAATTTTCTAAATATCTTGTTGTCTGGATCTTTTTAATATTGATTTTGTCTGACTGATTTTTTTTCTCCTTTGTGATAACTTTTTCACTCTAGCATATGATCTCAGTCAAGGTACAACTTTCCGGACAACTAAAAGAGGCAGAGTCAGAGGTGACTCGATTGTCTGCTGAGCTCATCACTGCCAAAGACCAGAAAGAAGCATTGCTGGAAGAGCTGGAGGCCCAGAGAGAGAAACTAAGCCACAGTGCATTCACCTTGAATGACCTTCACATGGGAAGGCAGCAAATGGAGAATACGGTAAAGGAGCTGAAGGAAAAAGTGGGCCTTGCACAGAAACAGAGCCGGGAGGCACAAAAGGAGGCCTTGGAGCTGAAACAAACTCTTCAGAAGACTGAGGAGCAACTGTCCACTACCAAAGCAGAGCTGACTCAGATGGTGGAGAGAAGAGGTAAGGAAGAAGGGACGAGAGAGGAGTTAGCAGAGAAAGAGAGGGAGGTGTTGGACCTCAGGAGAGAGCTGGCAGAGACTAAAAGCTCTCATGATAAGGTGATGTCAGAAGACTTTGAGATGAAGATGGAGAACAGAAGATTGAAGGAACAATGTGAGCAGACTATGGGTAGGAAATTGGAGGAACTGAACAGGCAAATGCGGGAAGGCCAGTCTGTCCTAAACAGGACAGTGCTGGAGAAGGACACTCGCATTGAGGCCCTGAAACTGGAGAAAAGCCAGCTAGAGGGAGAGCTTGGCCAGTTGGAGAGGACAGTGGCAGAGCAAGCTAAACAATACCAACAGACCATAGGGGAGCTGACCCGGGCACGGTCCATGGACGACTCGGCCTTGCAAATGGAGCATGAGCGCGCTATTAAGCTGAACCAGGAAAAGGATCTTGAGATAGCTCAAATGAAACGGGATATGGAGCAGATGGCATCCGACCACAGGGACACCAATGAGATGCTCTCTATCACAGTTGCAGGGCAAAAGCAGCTGACAGACTTGCTGCAAGAGAAGGATGCCTTTGCAGAGATGCTTAAGCAAAATGCTGCAGAATTGCAGCATGAGATGGAGCATAGCATCTCAGCTGCAACCAAAGAAGCTGGGGCAATGAGGCAGGCACTAGAGGATAAGGACAAACAGTTGAGTGGAATGAAGGAAGAGAACAGCCACCTGAAAGAGGAGATTGATCGCCTCAGAGACCAGCAGAGCAGAACCCAGCCCCTGGCTGAACCCCGGACCCTTGATATAATTACAGAGCTAGAGACTGAGATTACCCAGCTCAAGTCCTCCAGGGAGGCACTAGGAGATGAGGTCCAGACCCTAAGAAGAACCACAGAGGAGCAAGACGCTTCTTTGCTCCTATCACAGAAATCTCTACAGGCCAACCAAAGTGAGATGGAGCAGACCACCCTCAAATATAGCCAACTTATCCACTCCCGGGATCAAGAGATCGCCCACCTCCAGCAAATGGTGGATTCGCTCACTGAGCGTCAGGGTCATGCACATCCCCCACCCATTCAGGGAGAGGTAATCTTACAGGAGAATAAGACTCAGTCATTGATTGGGGAGAATGGTAATGAGAAGCATGACCTATCCAAGGTGGAAATAGAGAAGCTGGTGAGGGGCATCAGGGAGAAAGAGAATGAGATCAGTCAGCTGAATGAGAAGAACATCTCACTTGCCAAGCAGCTGGACCAGCTGGTGGTGTCTCGAGATGAAGTGAGCAAGCTGTCCCAGATGGTCTTGCAGAAGGATTTGGAGATTCAGGCACTTCATGCCCGAGTATCCATGGGCGGGCACACCCAAGATGTCATGCTCCTCCAGCAACAGCTGCAGGCATACACTATGGAGAGGGAGCAGGTGCTTGCTGTGCTGAATGAGAAAACGAGGGAGAACAGCCAGTTGCGCTCTGACTATCACCGCATTATGGACATCATGGCAGGGAAGGAGGCAGCCCTGCTAAAACTCCAGCAGGAGAACCAGCGTCTCTCTAACATGGGTGATCCCTCAGGGAGTCAGGAGATGTTTAGGGAGACCATCCAGAACCTGTCACGCATCATCCGAGAGAAGGACATAGAGATTGACGCCCTGACTCAAAAGTGCCAGACTCTTGTGACTGTGCTCCAGTCCTCAGTAGAGGAATCCAATGGGGGTTCAGGGGGCGTGAGCAGCAACCAGTTTGAGGAACTGCTGCAGGAGAGGGACACACTCAAACAGCAAGTGAAGAAGATGGAAGAGTGGAAGCAGCAGGTGATCACCACGGTGAAAAACATGCAGCACGAATCTGCCCAGCTGCAAGAGGAACTCATTAAGCTCCAAGGCCAGGTGTCTGCTGATAGCGACTGCAGCTCAAGGCTATCCGTTGACTATGCCCGGCTGATACAAAGCTATGAGCAGAAGGAAAGGAAACTGGGGAGCCTGAGCCAGGAGCTTGCTCAGGTCCAGCAAACAATCACCCAGCTCAGCACCACCAAGGACGTTCTCCTAGGTAAACTGGACAGTGTTGTGCAAACTCCAGATGTCACTCAAGCCGTGCAGGCAAGTGGGCTATCACTGACAGTAGAGCCCCCAAGTCAACAGAGGGCTCCACCAGAAAATGACAAGGTGTTGCTACAAGAGCTTCAGTCTCTGCAAGCGCTGCTTCTTGAACGAGAGCTGACAATCAGGACTCTTCAAGAGAACAACTACCGTCTCTCCAATTCAGCCTCAGCCTCAGAGACTGACCAGAGAAGTCTGGCAGAGGAAGCACGGCAGGTCAGAGAGAGGCTGGAAGTGGTGCAGAGGTCAGTGCGAGAGAAAGACCTACTCATCAAAGCCAAAGGAGACCAGCTGAGCCAGGTCAGTGAGGCACTACGGAACCGTGAGAGCGATAATGAGGTGCTGAAACAGGCAGTGACCAACCTAAAAGAGCGTGCTCTCATCCTGGAGCTGGACATAAAGAAACTAAAGGAGGAGAACGAATTGGTTGCAACACGCTCCCGTGAGAAAGAGTCTGAGTTCCGGGCACTGCAGGAGACCAACATGGAGGTGTCCCTAATACTCAGGGAGAAGGAGTTTGAGCTGAGTGCTGTCAGTGAGAAGGCTGCCACCATGGAGACCATGCTCAAGGATAAAGAACAGGTTATTTGTCAAAACAGTACTTCCATCATCCACATGTCTATTCTGACTAGTATATTGTTATCATGAAGGGAAGATAATATAGTGATATGTTATCAGTTATCAATATATGATATGTTATCAGCAGAGGAAAGAGTTTACTTTACTAAAGGTTGAGTGTTTTGGTTTTAAATTAGTTGGAGAAGATAGCAACTTCCTTGCAAGCACTATGGGACAAGCACAGCGAAACATTCCTCGGGGTTAAAACTTCAGTATTCAATTACTCTGAAAGTGTATGAACGTCTGATAGCATAAACCTATTTTGAAATAAAATAAAAAGACATTGTTTGGCATATTTAGAATGTCAAAAAGGATTTCAGCCACTGCATTCCGATGTTTGGTTCTGTTGAAGAATTTCTTGAACGTGTAGACTTGTGATTTCTGTGTCACACAGGGTAAGTCAGGTGAGCTGAACCAGCTACTGAATGAGATGAGGTCAATGCAGAGCAAAGCTGTGGCCTTTCAGCAGGAGAGGGACCAGGTGATGCTGGCTCTAAAACAGAAACAGATGGAGACTACCGCTGTCCAAACCGAAGTAGGTGTTTTACATTCAGCAGTGATGAGCCTTTGTTTTTCCTTTAAGATGTTGTGGAGTCTATGTAATGAATGTGCTCTCTTGGCTCCCTCATGATAAAAGGGAGCCAATAGCTTATATAATGAGAAAAAATAAACAAATAAATAGGCATAAGCCTGATAAAGTTCTAAAGTTCATTCTTAGATTGACACATCAATCTTATGGCCTTTTAATGGAAATATTTTCCATTTTCTTTCAACCCATTCAGTCAAGATGAAATGAAAAAGATAAGATATTATTTTATTAGTCCCACAGGGGTAAATTTGCAGTGTTACAGCAACAAAGCGAAAAGTAAAACTAGAGGGATATAACGAAACAATACAAACAAAAATATAAGAATGTAAATATAAAAAAATTTACATGTGGAAGTGTCATAATACACATGCAATATTTTCTCCATTATAGTTGTTAATCAAAAGTTGGCCAAAATTTGGTTTCATTGTTTGATTTGATTTTTTTTGTTTAAGATTTTACATTCTCAACATACACTGATGTAAAACCATTTTGTTTCTTTAACCATGAAAAAAAGACTTAGATAAATTCTCAATCTGTTGAAAAAGTAAAATTTATTTGTATTACTTCACAGCCTAATATTTTAAGTATCGCATACCTTCTATTGTGTTACTTGGTGCAATCTTGTTAGTTCAACTCCCCAGATCAACAAAGTGAAATGTAGTCAAGACTCTATCTTAGACTTCCATACTCCTCAATTGGTGCTGTCGCAAAAAAGTTTAAGGGCATCCTGGTTGTTGAACTTACCGAGTTACATGCAATATGGTCTCAGACCTAAAACAACAACAGCTGGGGTTTGATTATGGCTTGGCACCTTTCTCACATTCTAGCCCATCTCTTGACTCTCTTTCATGTCACATTCCCCAACTATTACTACTATTTCTACTACCACTACTACCATTGGCCGCTCCTGTTAGGGGCTTCCACAGCGGATTGTCCTTCTCTATCTCTTCCTGTCCTCTGCATCTACCTCCGTCGCACCCGCCACCTGGATGTCCTTCCTCACCACATCCTTAAACCTCCTTTTTGTTCTTCCTTTTTCTTTTTGCCCGGCAGCTCCATATTCAGCATCCTTATCCCGATATATATATATATAATCTCTCATCCACACATGTCCAAACATCTCAATCTTACCTTTCTTGCTTTGTCTTTTGTCTCAAAACCCGAGATGTCCCTCTAACATATTCATTTCTAATCCTGTCCTTTTTCATGGCTCCCAATGAAACTTGTAGCATCTTAAACTCTACCGCCTCCAGCTCCACCCCCTGTCTTTTTGTCAGTGCCACTGTCTCCAAACCATAAAACATAGCTAGTCTCACTACTATCTTATAAATATTCCCTTTGTTACTTTAAACAGTTGACCCCAAGTATTTAAATTCATCCCCCATCCTCACCTATTCTGCTGTCTTTCCTCTCATTCATGCATATGTAATCCCTTTGGTCCTACTGACTTTCATTCCTCTCCAAGCTCTCTTCAACCTGCTCCCTACTCTTTCTACAACACGCCTAACTTATTGGATAGCTACATTAATAGACCTTCTGTTGGAGAATGCAAAAATTTGAAAACACGATTTTCATTGGACTTCATCTCTAAAATAAGAGCCAGAACCAAGTAATGTGTAAATATTGACCAAACTGAAGCTGGGATAAAATCATGAAGTATGTTTTGCAGCACAGATCCCTGAGCAGGCAATACTTACTGTTTTTCTTTTAGATTTTTTTCCCCTGCTATTGTACCTTTTACTATCATTCCTCAGAATTTTGATCAGCTTTGGATTTTTTAAACATGATATATAAATAAAGTTGGTGGAATTTAGATTAAACAATCAATTGTCCTATCCCTATCCCCAGTTACAGCATGTGAAGGATAAGGAGCAGCGTCTCAACCTGGAGCTGGACAGGCTGCGAAATCACCTTCTTGAAATTGAGGACTCTTATACACGAGAGGCCCTGGCAGCTGAGGAAAGAGAAACAGAGCTACGCAAGAGGATAGGCCTGCTAGAAGCGAGGTTGGCCTCTTCCTCCAGTGCTGTGGAGAATGCCAGGTCAGAGGGAATCAAATAATGAGGACTGGGTTTCCTTTATCAAGACATGCCAGTTGTTCATAATCACCCAAATCTGACCAAATTCTTGTCAAACTTTCACCATGTCCAACTTTAATTGGTACTTTTGTTTCCATTTGTTTGCTTGAAGTGATAAACCAACTCCATTTGCAGGACTACAGCATACAAATAATTCAAGAGAACAGTAAATGGTAGACCAGATTTAGTTGCCATGGGAGAAAAAAAAAAGAAAATATAATTGGTCCTTACCAATTTGCATTTTATTCATTTTTGGTTATCCAACCATGCATCCAACGTCAACCACTTATCAGAAATCGGTTGCGGGGGAACTGGAGCCTATCTTCGTTCTCATTGGGCGAAAGGTGGGGTACACCCTGTATAGGTCGCCAGTCTATCACAGGGCAGAGCAGTTAGGAGAACAGTGTCTTGCTCAAGGAGACCTCGACACACTAATCTGCAGGACCGGGGATCAAACCTGCAACCTTCTGACCGCCAGGCGACCCCTCTACCCACTGAGCCATGCCGCCCCTTCATATTTGGTCAGGTAGTTTTAAATTGTTCAGTGACTTGGCGAGGTCATCCTACAATTCAGTGGAAGGAATCCACATCCCTATGGGAGTAATGCCTGTTGAAGTTTCCTTTACTAAGTTTGCTTGTCTATTAGTGGCTTCAGGGGGAGCCACAGAAGCGAACTGGGATTCTGCCACAGCCAGAGGGAGGAAAAAAGAGGGATTTTCTTTTTGGACATTATTTAAATTTATGTGGACAGCAAAGTTGATTTGGTCTGTTCCATTTCATTAAACAGTACTTTGTTGAATTGCAGGGTGTATGTAGTTTAATGCTTGAGAGAGAGGTCCATTTTACATGTCACAATTAGTTCCCGCATTGTGGGGGTGGACACAGATTTAGATGAAGTTTGAAGGATTTAGGCCAGATGCCCTTCCTGATACCCCATGCTGGGTTTGAACCCCCAGCCCCCTACTCATCAGTTCCCGAGGCGCGGACTCTACCACTGAGGTCACTGCATGTTCCTACGTGAGACTCATTTGAAAATACATTTAAGTCAGCCAAACTGAAACAAGAATGTAGAATAGATACAAAGCCCTGTTATCATGTCCAAACAAATAAGGAGTTTGCACTGAGGCTTGTAAGGGTAAACTTAACTAAAAAGTTGCAAGGAGCTCACATTCAGAGGAAGAAAGAGAGGAGGTGTTATTATCCATCTAAGGATTATATTGCTGTGGATCAGACTATTCCATTCACATTGAATTGCTAATTTTCTTTTGATTAAAAAAAATAGTTCAATATTTTATTTGTGATTTTCATTTTCAAGCCTCGCTGGATAGATTTTCATTTGCCATCTTAAGATAATTATTTTCTAGTTTCTTTGTCTCCTGCTCTCTAGAGATGAACTGGTTCTGTTTTTTATCTGTCTGTGAATGAGTGAATTTATTTCCAGGTCCATGAGTCAATTTACATCTAAAAAGTAGGATACTTTCACTTACTTTATCAAAACATTAGAAGAAGCCAGGACTAGACCCGGATGATCTTAACTACTGGCCAATCTCTATGTCTCCCTCCCCTAAGGCCCGCAACATAGGTGTCATTTTTAACTCCACCCAATCTTTTCAGTTCCACATCAAATATATCCCCAAATCCACTTTCCTCCATCTCGAGAACATCTTTAGACTCCGGTCATCACTCCCCAACTCTGTGGCAGAGACCTTCATTCATTCCTTTTGAACAATAAACTGGACCGGACTGGCCACTTAAACATACTTTATAAGAAGGGCTGGAGTAGACTGTATCTGCTGAGGTGACTGAGGTCTTTTGGGATGCAGGGGCCAATCGTCCAGACATTTTATGACACGGTGGTGACACCAGTCATCTTTTATGGAGTGGTCCGCTGGGATAGCACCATCTAGCTGTAGAAAGGAAAATACTAAATAAACTGGTTAAGAAAGCTATCTCTGTCCTGTGATGGACCCTCAACACTGTGGAGGTAGTGGGAGAAAGGATGATTTTTAAGCTTTAATCCATGATGGACAATGGATCTCACCCTATACATGACTCCCTTACTGCACTAGAGAGCTCCTTCAGTGACAGGTTACTGTATCCAATGTGTTTGAATGAGCGTTTTAGGAGTTCTTTACCCCCACGGGTCTATAACCAGCACTGCTCCACCTTTAGGCCAAATTCACAAGATGAACTACTGGATTGCATACCCTTTAGTTAACTGCTGAGTTGGTTTTTTTCTGTTCATATATTGTTCATCTTTTGTAGTATTTTTCCCTTGTTTATATTGCTTCTAAATTTTTTATGCCTCACTAGTTTTGGTTTCCATTTTGCTACCGTAACACTACAGCTTTCCCCCTGTGGGACTAAAAACGGAATATCTTGTCTTATCTTACTTTATAACTTCCCCTCTGGGTTTCTGCAGTGGACTTCTGTCTGGGTTACCCTACAAATCCTTGGATTGGCTCCAATATGCCCAGAACTCAGCTGCTGTGGTTCTCACCTGCACCAGGCCCTGGCAGCACATCCTCCCTACCCTTATTCAACTCAATTGGCTCCCTATCAAATCCCACATTGATTGCAAAATCCTCCTCACGTACAAATTCCTTCATGCTTTGTCTCCCCAATACCCGACTGATCTTCTCAAGCCCTATTCCCCCTCCTTGAAGCTGCAGTCCTCCAGCACTGGTTAGTTCTCCCCCTCCGACTCGAGGCTGTAAACCTTCAAAGACAGAGCTTTCAGCATCACAGGCCCTACCCGCTGGAGCTCTCTCTCTCCTGTTATATCTGGCTATCTTTAAAAAAAATAACCTCAAAAACTACCTGTTGATCAAGGCCTATGACCCCACCTAACTCCCCCTACCTCCCCATCCATCCTCTCTATCCCCACTGCAACCTATTTTTATTGCCTATTGTATTATTGCAGTATTTGTCGTTGTATCGTATCTTAATTAAGTGTTTAGTAGTGTTTTGTAATGTCTTAGTTTATTTTTGCTCACCCTCTGTAAAGTTTCCTTGGGTCTTTTGAAAAGTGCTTATATGAAATGAAATTATTATTATCATCATCATCATCATCATTACTATTATTTAGATAGATAGATAGATAGATAGATAGTACTATTTGCCAAATAACAAAGGCCGATGGAATTTTTTCTCTGCATTTAACCCATCCCAACCTATTTATTGTATATGAATTGCGAGCACAGCCACATTACCCAGTGAGTAGTTAGGAGTTCAGTGTCTTGTTCAAGGACATCTTGAGATGCACATTTTATGGTTAATGTAATTTCAACTGTTCAGACTTTTTCACTTTTTAATTGATTTCTTTTTGTTCATTATTTTTTTCCACCTCCCTGTAGCCAACAGGCCAGCATGCAAGTTGAGTCTTTACAAGAGCAGCTTATTGGTGTTGTGAAGCAGAGGGATGAAGCGCTAATCCAGCTCCGTACCTCCCAGGAGCAGGTCAACCAGTATGCAGTCTCTCTCTCTAACCTGCAGATGGTGCTCGAGCAATTCCAGCAAGGCAAGTCCATGGGCCTGCCCCATTATCTACACTTGATCCTCATTTGACTACTCACGCACTTCAGAATCAACATCCGTTTATTAGGCATGTATGTTTTGACATACATGTAACATGAATTTAGTTTCATGGCTCTCACAGGTACTTCACACAAAATGACATTACAACAACACAGCAATCCTCAGATATGTATATACAGAAGGAACATATACAGGTGAAAATAAGAGGTTCTAAAGTGAAATGGTACAGAGGACGTACCAGAGATATTGAAATAAATGTTAGAGGGTTACTTATATGCATGAGGTAGATGGACATGGCAGAGCATCTCAATATACGTACAATGTACAGCAGGGTATATACAAGCTCTATGATTGGAACTTGACAATGTTGAGTCTTAAGTTGAGTGACAGCCCATGAATAGAAATTATTTTAATATCTGGTTGTTTTGGCATATAGTGTCGTATGCATACTATAGTGGGGATTAGTTGGAACAGGTTTTGAGCAGAGTCGGATGGTTTTCCAGTGAGGCTGCCTGCCTATTTCCTGACTTTTGAGATGTGTAAGTCTTGAATGGACAGCAGGTTGGTGCCAATGATTTTCTCTGCAGACCTAACTGACCGTTGAGGTCTATCCCTGTCCTGTTTGGTGGCTGATCCAAACCAGACAATGATGGATGTACTGAGGACAGACTGGAATATTGCAGAGTAAAACTGAATCAGCAGTTCCTAAAGCAGATTGAACTTCCTGAGCTGACAGAGAAAGTACATCCTCTGCCAGGCTTTTTTAGTGATTGTTTAATGATTTAATGATTGGGTGTCCACTTTAGATCCTGGGAGATTGTGGAGCCCAGATTCAGTGGGTTTTCACACAAATACTTTGCTGTTGAGTTTGGTTTGTGTGTGTGGGGGGGGTATGGAT
>OMLC01002284.1:1362-11878 GCA_900302585.1 Regalecus glesne
TCGGTCTGGAGAATGAGAGAAGGCCAAAGGCCAGCCCAGTCATTGACAGTGTGATGGAATTAAGTGTGCCATAAAGTCAAATTAAATTCTTAAGAAGATAAAGAAAAGGAGCTGATCACAATGATTTGTTGTGTCTGATGTAATAGAGGACATCATCCAGATGTGAATGGTCACTGGTTTTATGGAACAGGTATCATAGATCATAAAAACCACTGATGCATGATTTCATCTGTGGCAATGTAGCCAAGAAAAACCCCTAACAGGGGATAGTGGCAGACAGTCAGTTGGTGTGTTGTGAGTGAAACACTGACTCTAAAGGTCCAAATAGGTTGAATCATGTCATCAGAATGTAGAGTCTTAAAACAGGAGGATGTTTCAACATTCATCTGAATGTCATCTTCGGCTCCGAGTCCAGAATGTGAGCTGACTCTAAAGGGGCTCCGTGTTCATTAGGTCTCTGGCCCCACAAGAGTCTTTTGGCTGGTGATACCCGAGGGTCTCCCCGCTAAGAACCGAGGAGAAAGAGCCCACGTATAAATCTCATTCTGATGAAAATAGGCCGTCAGCTTCCAGAGACCAGGATGAGGTGGCAAATTTGACATACAGAGAGAGCATTATTCTCAGTGAGGGGGCTCGGGAGTAAAACTGAAAAAAGAACACTTTGAACTTACTGCCCATCGGTATCTCTTACAATATTCCACTTCAGAGGCTTACAGTGAGAGGCTTTGGCAGTGTCTGGGACAGAAGGAAAAAGCTCGCCCTTCATGGCGCCAGTATGCTTGGGAACTAGGATATAATAGGATAAGAGAGCTTGGATGGAGACAGACATTGTAGAGACTTAGAGGTGCTAAATCCAACAACAGTTCCAAGTGTCTATAAGTTTGATCTCCTACTCCGTCGGATTGAACCACCACAATATGAGACACCTGACAACAGCGACCATTTCAAACTGAGACTCCCTTCACAGAATCGGAGATGAGCCCCTTCCTCTGGCTTTTTCCCGTGATGGGTGGCTTGGAGAGAACGCGGAGAGGAAAACGTCTTCACATTGTACACTTTCAAAGTCCATAAGCATGACTAGAAAATGGTCTCTTTCATCCATTGAGAAAAAGAAACTGAAAAAGTGCTCAAGCTGTCAGTGCAGGGAAATGTGGGTGCATTTAGTGTGGGCCATGTCCAGGCCACTGGTGGAGGAGCAGGAAGCCTGGCAGCCTCAGGAGCCAACCTCCAGCTGAAATGTGTTGGCTATGCCACAGACAAGGCAGGGGAAAAGCTGGAGGAGAACAAAACAATCTCTGAATAAAAGTCCTGTTAGCTTGTTTGGGGGGGGGGGGGGGATATGGAAAAGCCCCAGGCCAGTCTTTCACAGTGACCCTGTGCAGGACTATTGCTGAGCACACGACAGCCATTTTGCGGTGCTGGAGAGTGACACTGGGCCACGAAGATTGATTTTTACCACGACTGCTAAAGTATTTTTTTCCCCTTCTGTCAGTATTTTATCAGCTCAAGTGCTTTCTGTTGAGTTGGTTCATTTATTGCTTGCTGACCCCTAATGAGATCCCCTGTCTGTTTCAGCATGCTTTATGGGTCAGTTTCAGTGTCCGTACGTGTCTGAGAGGTTATGTGCATCTGTTTCAACTTTAGCAAACAAAGACCCCGTTTGTTATTCTTTACCTCAGCTCCCCGAGGTCTCTTTCATCCGTCGAGGAAAAAAAAAAGGACCAAAGGAGGGGCAGGAAAGCTGAGGTGCATCAGCAGGGGGCATTCTGGGCACAGTTGGCATGGCACCACTGAATAATAATAGTGGAGGCCGAGAGGGTGGGAGGCTGCACACCAACATTAATCCATAATAGCTGCAATGTAAATGCTGTGCCTAATAAGTTCTGCAAAGCCGAACGAGAGTTTCCACCAACAGGCTTGTGGCCATGTGCCATCTGAGCAGCACATGTGGCCCTCAGCCACCAAATGAACTCCATCTTTACATAATCATACAGCATGTAATGGCCGTTTCATTGCTCAAGCTTTCCAGACTCACTGAACGTGAAATTATTTAGAGATGAACATTCAAATACCTGTGAAGCCACTGCTGGAACACATTCATGCCGTCATACATTAGCCGAGGACATCGGCCCACTGAGGATCCTGGATGTTAAACCCTGAACCCCACAACTTGGATTAAAGCCATGCCACACAACAGACAGAACAACAAAACAATAAGCAGGAGCCGGGAGACGGGAGAAAGGCCACTTGAAGTACAAATATGAATCAAATACAAATGACCAACGTCTAACTTTGAAAAGCAGATTGCAGTCCAACATGAATTACGGAGACATAAGCGGAACCAGGCCGTTTGGATCAGGAGGCCTTGGCATGGGGACTGAATTAAATAGCAAACACTGGAGGCAGCTACAGTACGAATGTCAGGCTGATTGTACCACAAGGCTAACAATAATAGAAGCTGTCATTCCCAATGTCCCAACGCTCCACACTGTACACACACACACACACACACACACACACACACACACACACAGGGCAAATGGTCACTGATCTATAGTTTTCAACACTGAGGGATTATGCATAAAATAATGAACTCTCGATTTTTTTGCGAGACAGCAAAGGAGAGGGTGCTGTCATTTTGGCATATTAAAGCTGCAATCCTAAACCTTGAGGTTTTTGTTTAACTCAGTGGCATCCTGTGGAGATGGTGACTATTGCATTGCTGTTTGACCACTCCAAATCCTAGACATCCATTCAAAATGATACAGAACCACCAGTGCTATCTTATTCTTCCACAGTCAAGAAGGGGATCCAGCCCCCCCGGTCCATCTATGTTTGTCCACCCCCACAACATTGGGGTCTAATCCTGACACATAAAACTAACTTCTCTCTACGGTGAAAAAGTAAAAAGCCTTTTTTTGGGGGGAGGTTGTCCTATCCTACAATAAGCACTAAAAAGAGCTGATAAAATAGCGTTTGGGATTTAAATAGTCATGGCTTAAATAAGAGTTGGCAATTCATGCCTATCCAGGTTATCATTTCAACCAGACTACACACCAGACTATTTCACTGGTTAAACCTTTATCTTTGGCTGAAAAGGTGCTAATGAATAAACTCACCTGGTGAGTCTGGTTGGAATACAAACCTGTATACCTGTATACACTTGGCTCTCTATGACATGATTCCCTAATGCCGGATTAAACACACCAGTCCTAGCAAGCATTAGAAAAGGGCATTTGTTCGCAAATAAATATTCACAATTGTAACTTTAACGCTAAACTGTAGATTTTGTAGTATGTCAACGCAGAAAATTCATCTGAGGTCTCATTCTTCACCTTGCTGGATCATATTGACATACCACGTAATTAAGACCACTGAGGTATACTTATGGAAGGGGGTCTCTTCACAGTGAAATACCTCCTGATTGTGCTCGAGTGGTGATGGGCAGTTTCTTTGCAATATCAATCAGGATTTGCTTCTGAGCATCCGGCCTGTCTTCCATCTCATATCTTTCTTTGTCAGAATATGACAGCTGAAACTGTGGCAGTAAAAACGTGTCAGAATCAACTCAACAGAGTAGTTTTTAACAACAAACTGTCATTACTGGTTAACAGACATCATCAGATCTATAGTATGTTCAATGCTTAGCCAACCATTGATCTCAACAGGTGAGGGGGTACCTTTTTGCATGGCGATGCAGGTGGAGTGAAAATTGATTTCCAGTAGGTCCAGCAGAACATTACAAAGCAAACATGGAATACCAATAGATAGGCCACTGAAAAACGGAGAATAAGATCAGTCATTTCCCATTATTTAACACCAATCAAATAAGTTATCTGCTCAAATTACAAGTACAGAATTCACCTTTTTCCAAACTGTTGGTGAGTGTGACTGTAAAACAAAAAAAGAGACAGCAGGATGTGAAATAATAAGCCAAACGTTAGATAATGTCATCATGACATTTTCCTCAGTAACGTTATCTATACGTAAAGATGAATTCGCTAGCTTAACTAAGATAAAATGAATTACAAGGCTCACTGACAAACTGCACAGAAAAACGATGGTCTTCGAACAAATCGGCGATTTCAAAACACATGGCGTCAAAAAGAACGCAGATACTTAAACGACAGTAAGGCTGACTTAATAAACGATAACAATGTGAAACAATGTTCAGCCAAAGTTGCTAGCTTCCGTCTGTAACGTTAACGTAATTTCTGACAACACTGCTGTGCGGCAGTAGAGAATCTGATTGCGAGTGATAAAAACCAAATCACGAATGAACACTTCTTTTCGTACTTACACAAGCACAACTCAAATACGTATGCGTAGTATGACCACAAGACCACGGATGTTATTATGAGTACGGGTATCCAAGAGAAAACCCTTTGACAGCATCTCAAACCTCTGGAGAGAGCCATGTTCTGTCTAATACTGATGATCAATCTGCACTCGACTACTCATCCTGGGAATTATGCTCCTTGCGCGATCTGTGAGCTATTAGCCGTACTTCGTGGGATCCAAATAGCGTTACACATCACAGCCAGGGGGGGTAAGTCAAAAAGACAAATAAAAAGAAAAACAACCATCACATTAAATTTAGAAAAAATATTTACATTTTCTTTGCCGTTTAGATGTCGAACTACACAGATGAACCAATCTACATCAATCCATCCATTTGGTACATAAAACATAAGCATAATGTTGTTTGTCCAGGAGTGGTAAGAAATCCCATAGGGTGTATAGTACCCTGTAGGATGTACAATATATCCTAACACCATGGATGTTTACTTCCCTAATACAATGAAATCAAGAAGACAAAAGGAGGACAAAAAAATGATTTAACACCAAATGTAATAGTAACAAACGGACAGACCTCAACACACTAACATATAAACACACATACTGAACACATCCACAGTGGCTTAGGTCATGTTAAACTTAAATACTGACAATGGTGGACAGGATTTCTAGAGGGGGTTCCCTTGTAGAGATATCCTTTCACAATTGAACAATGTACCAAATTAAATGACCCAATTTTCAATAAATCATTAAATGATCTGTGGGCTTGAATAATAAAGAAATCCCATTCTGTAAAAGCTGAAAACAGTCAGCTAAGCCGGATATGTTGGACACATGCCCTAATCACAGTCCAGAAAACCTCAACGTGCACACAACGAATGAGGCTTTGAATGTCTTGTTTAAAGATGTGTTATTTAACCACTTGGTTTTCTGTTTTCATGCTAAACCCCAATTCAAAAATAATCAAAGATTGAATACCCTTAAATATTTTAGACCTCATCTACAATAGTTTGCAGGAGGGCAAGAAGACTGCAGCTGAGACATAGACTCCTACAGCAAAGGCAGCAAGGTAAAATGTGTTTATCAGCCTAATCTGAAAACAGGGACAAGGATCCCACACCCTGGCTTTGCCTCTGGGCCAAGAAATCAAATTTGAATGTATTGGTGTTGATATATCACATTGATGCACTTACTATTATCTAATTCCATTTTCCTCTATTACCAAGGTATAGAATGCCCTGTTTTGCTCAAAGAACTGTGAGGATGTTGGAAGGTTGCAACAGGATTTCAACCAACTCCCTTGTGTCCCGCACAGTTTCTCCAAAACGCCATACCCTCCCTGTTGCAAACTAATTAAAGTCTTCTTTACCCCCTAACTGAACAATACAGAATGTTTGGTTTTCAACAAATTTAAATGTTTTACTTAAATGATATAACATAACATTATATTGTTTGCTCAGTACATTGAATTATGTTCAAAATAGACATTTGAATTGGAACTGAACTGCTGCATTGCATAGTAGCTTGTTTCCAGATTAGGTGAGATACTGTTGCCCTGAATTACACAATATAGTCTAGTTCCACAGTTGGCCTGCTCAACATGAGCAAGTCATTACCATAAGAATTTAATAGATACTTTATGGATTATAAACTGAAAGCAGATACCGTGCCAATGCTTCTACATATGGCATCTTTGCCTGTACTGGAGGATGATATTGAACATTTATTGTGGATCAACCATTTCTCCTTTCAGACCCTTTGAGGATAATTTTTTGGGCATCCTGTACCTATGTAGTCTAATTCTGATGAAATACTTCACTAACTGTAATGTAGTATAGTGACAAGCCAAAGAAATCTATTTTAATGTGTTTGACAATGTATTTTCATAAACTGGATGTTAACTCATGGAAAAAAAGACTTCTCCCCTCTAGCATTCAAACTTTACTACTTTGGCAATTACGTCAACTTGTTCTGTGTTCACTTAAAATGAAGCTGAACACAAAGTTGGACCATCCCGATAACACGATATGTAGACATTTGAACGAGTCACCAATAGGAGGCACTATGAGACAATTCTACACCAAATGACTGCCTTGGAACGGTGTCTATCCAGTTACCTGTCTGCTGCCACATTACCTGTAACATGCATCTCTACTAAACGCCTTTCGCACATGAAGTCTTTTCCTGAAACCTGCAAGGAGACTTCTTGTATGGGGTCATGTGGGAATATAGGGGTAGGGATCAATATTCAGAGAAATCTCTACTGCTGCCAATTTACCACACTCAAACCAGATAACCTATTTAAGGAAAATGCTGGTAAGGCTGTGTTGTGAATGAAAGCAGTAACAGCAGGGAAGCGCTGGTCAGCGTTACGTCCGTCTGACAAAAGACGCTTTCACACTAGACATCTCTATGCATGATCAAAAAGTCAGGTGAGGAAACCCCCTCCCCAAAAGTTCAATCAGTTCATCTGGATACAGCTTTTAATGAAAGAACAAGCCTTTCAGTGAAGGCTGTATCCAGATGAACTGATTCAACTTTTGTGTACTTACACACCAGTGACCAGATGAGTGGGTGAGTTGGGGATAGGGTTTTCGGGTGGGCGTGGCCACTTGTCCACGGTGGGCGTAGCCTCCCGTACATTCGTTTCATCCAATGTCAAGTCAAGTCAATTTTATTTGTACAGGCCATGATCAAAAATGATAAGTATGTCTGAGTAGTTGGCTTTACACCAACACAAAATCCTGTCCTTAAACACTCACATCGGCTAAGCAGAAACACTACAAAAGTAAATATTTTTAGAAACAGGAAAAAAGGAAGAAACTTCATGGAGAGCAACAGAGGATAAATCTCATTCCCATGACTGACAGGCAGGCAGTGGATGTTGTTTGTAAAGAATAAAACACGATTTACAGAATACAACACAGAAAATAATATGATTAGAATGGAAACACAGTTTATATAATAATAATAATAATATATTTTATAAGGACAGTACATATTAATGAACATCTAGAATGCAAATATGCAAGATTTTGCCATTGCCTCGTTTTCATCTTATGAAGAATATGTCAAGTGTCCATGAGCATTCCACCAAACCCCCAACCGTTCAAAGCCTGAGATGGAATGGTGACCCATCCGGGGTGTCTCCCCACCCTTCATTCAATAAGCGCTGGGAACCCGTGATCCAAGACCAGACAACATCAACAAACAGTAACCGTAAAACACTTGAAATAAACTGGGTAGAAAAAGTCGAAACTCAACACTAAAATTAATTGATTTTATTCATGGACATGAAGTCAACTGTTTGTTATTAAAAAAATGAAGCACAATGACTGCTGTGTGTAACAATGTGCAAATAATTATCTGTGACGTAAAATATTGTATTTTTTATTTATTAGTATCTGTGTGGTGGTTTGTCACATATGTCTGCGTGACACTTTCCTTTTTCTCATGACAACTTGTTATGCAACCCCACTGCGCATAGTTATTTATCAAATCATGGCACAACTGTATATGGAAAAAAATAAAAAATAAATCAGCCATAATTTATGTCGGGTACAGAAATAACAGAGCCCGTCTGTAAGCAACACAAAAACAATGTTTCAACAATGATCAGTATTGAATGTTTTATTAGGCTATAACTAATAAAATATCGGGTTTAGTCTAATTTTGGGGACAACAAGATGGAATTCAGGACAACCGCTTGTAAATCAATCCATTCCGGGCTCAAGGCCATCCAATAAGATCAGTGTACCCCCTCAGCTGAATTCTCTTCCAGACAAACAATAAAATTGAGAGACCTTTACGGCTATAAGTAAGATTAAGTCATACAATTTGGTAATAGAAGACTTAAAACTAATGCAAAATGGAGAGCAAAACAAGGATCGAGGTAAAGCAGTCATCTAGTAGTTGGAAGATTAGTGGTTTGATCACTGGTTCATGCACAAAGCATGAACCAGTGATCAACCAGTGATACCCTAACTGCTTCGGCAAAAGATAGAATCAGCCCAGTGGCCAAATCTGGTATCTTTACCATCTGAATGTTTATTAATATGCACTGTACCAATAAAAGATGATGTCTTAATAAAAATAACAACCCCCTACCGAGCCAATTAGAAACTACCATTTCTACATTTTATGACCTGCCAATCAGATCCATCCATCGTTAACTGCTTATCTGAGGTTGGGTCGCAAAGCCACGCGGAGCCTGCCCCGGAGCTCACTAGGCAAAAGGTGGGTAAACACCCTGGACAGGTCACACCCTCATCTCAGGGGTTAAGTACTTATGGGTTCAGTCTCTTGCTCAAGGACAACTTGACATGCTTTCTTCCCTGCAAGTGGGGACTGAACCACAATGTCCCAATTACAAGCTAACTCCTCTACCTCCTGCGCTATCCCAGTAACGTGAAAGTTACTGCAAAGTTGAACTTACGGTTACCTAGAGATGCTAAATGCGTGGCACAAATGTGGACATTTCCTGGTGGTAAACCCCAATTTAACAATATGCAATTTACTCATCATTCAATTAATATGGACATAAGAAAGTGGTATGGAACAAAACTCACATCCCCGACAAGTCATGGCTGACAACCAAGCTCAGGCTAATGATTTGGCTGAGGATGAGCATGCATATGGCTGTATAATTATGCATCTGGAAGTGGCCTGACGGATGCTGTTTATCCTTTAATTTGTTGTGTAACCTGTGAAGGTGGAGGCTCAATGAAGGAGGTTATTCATTATGTAAAATTGCCTCTTGCCTTTGTTTTAACCGCAAAATATTAAACGGATTTCCCCCTCTGTATCTTAGTTTATAACCTCTGGTTTTATGGACGTGCACCTGTGTGCGTGAGTGAGAGTAAGTCCGTGTCCACCCCCACAAAACTAATCGCGACACGCAAAAATGGACCTCATGAAACATGACAATGTTAATGATAAGCTTAATAAAGATCTATGAGGAAAAAACTCTCCCCCTATAAAAGTCCATTGCCTGTCTGTCCCTTATCCTGTAGCACTGACCCTGCTGGAAACTGGACAGATACAGAAATAAGGGAGCTCCTCTCTCCACACAGAGGAGGAAACTGATATCCATAAGTGTTACATTACAGTAATACTTTTAAAACCCATTTTTATAAGGTGGCTTTTAGAGTTTTTCTATTTGAATTATGCTTTCTCTCCTTATGTCTGTGAAGTGCTTCGTGAACTTGTTGATATGCTCTTTGTGTCATATAGTCTCCACATGAGATTATTTTATTAGTTGTCCTTGGGAATCCAAAGGAACATGAGCACCACAGAAGAGCTTATCCCTGAAAGACCAAGGCGGTTGATGTCACTGGAAGTAGAGAAGTTGATCATTGATCTGTTTATGAGGGTAGGACTCTCATTTCTAATATGGCCTATTAATTCCTATTCCCTCCCCCAAGACAAGCGCTGCTCTATTCCATTACTTCTTTTGTTCTGAAGATTTGATATTCCGTCATCCTCCAACGTGGCTGTCCAACACAATGTGTAGCAACCAGCCCAAAAGTCCCTCCATTACGGACTGCTGTGAAAATGTTCATAAGTCCCTGGCACTCGAGTGGGTGGACCCCTTAACCGTGCACTCCAGGACCCCTTAACCACAAACTCCAGGACCCCTTAAGCACAAACTCCAGGACCCCTTAACCACAAACTCCAGGACCCCTTAACCATGCACTCCAGGACCCCTTAACCACAAACTCCAGGACGCCTTAAGCATGCACTCCAGGACCCCTTAACCACAAACTCCAGGACCCCTTAAGCATGCACTCCAGGACCCCTTAACCATAAACTCCAGGACCCCTTAACCACAAACTCCAGGACCCCTTAAGCATGCACTCCAGGACCCCTTAACCACAAACTCCAGGACCCCTTAAGCATGCACTCCCAGACCCCTTAACCACAAACTCCAGGACCCCTTAACCATAAACTCCAGGACACCTTAACCATGCACTCCAGGACCCCTTAACCACAAACTCCAGGACCCCTTAACCACAAACTCCAGGACACCTTAACCATGCACTCCAGGACCCCAACAGGACTGTTGATCACAGGCTGTCGAGGCCAGTACATGCATCACAGTACCACCTGCTCTTCCCCTTTACGTAATGCACACTCCCTCTCTGCTCCGTGGGTTCCTTGTGGGGTGAAGGTGTGAGTTGGATTTCACCCACTGTTGTCATTCTTCCTCAAGTCAAAG
>OMLC01002285.1:9631-23385 GCA_900302585.1 Regalecus glesne
CCACCCCCCCATCTACTCCCCATCTACCCCGCAGCAACATTGTGAAATTATTACGGGAGGGCAGCGCTTGCAGCCGAGAGGCCTTGGGAAAAAGCCTGCGTTTATCCCGATGCTAGAACTATCTACACGATCACTCATCATTTTCAAAACAAATGGCTCACAAAAGCCAAATGAAAAAAGATGTGCAGCAATGGCTTCCTTTGCTGTGCTTGCATTTCTGCAAAGTGTTGCAAGCAAGCCCGAAAAATACCAACGACTGAGCATATTTTAAAAATAATGTATAAATACGTACACATTACAAATTGTCCGGTGTCGGTAAATCAAACCTACTTTGCAGGAGGAATAGACTCCGAGTTTTTCCAGTTTCTTCGGCCGCGGTGAGGAGCGAAGCTGCGCCTTCTTCACGGCGATACGTGCGGATCCCACAGCCGCGCCGGAGCCCTCCGTCCCCCCGGCGCCTGGAGCGGCCGGAACCGAGCCTGCAGCTCCGATGGCCGGGGAACCTTGCTGGATCCCGGCGCTCTCCGCCATTCTTTCACACCGAGCCCCGATGGGACCCCAGTCGGGGAATTATTCGTCCTGGTGTCTGGTGTTTTATTCCACAACCGGAGGCTCAGACATGGCGCTCATCCTTATTTTTAATTTCTCACTGTAGGCCCATTTTCTTCCACTAGGGGACTCAAAATGGGATAGGCCTAATCCACTGTAAATCAGGGGGAGAGGTCACAGAAATGTAACCATTTCTGACGAAGATTCAAGGTCAAATGTTTTGTGTGTGGGTTTGTGTGTTTGTGTGTGCATCAAAATCTGACAGTTGGCAAACAAACAAGTTAGGCTATTTTTATGAATAAAATCTGATGTATTATCACTCATGAGACTTACATACTTTCCCTTTGAAATGAAAAAAAGTATGTTTGTCCCATTTAATTTGGAAACTGACGGATTATCAAATTAGAAGACATTCAGCTGTGAGCACCACTGGCCTCCTGCAGTAAATAGTCAAATGTCCGAGTTAAGAATTGAGGGATGATTAGAAGCAGCATTCAGCTATGTCCAAACATCAACACACTTACAAAAAACAACTATTTCATAACCTGAATTAACGTATACTGATAAATCTATACACGCCATGCACACATGAACAGCCTGAGTACAATAATAAATGATCAAATTTATTTCATTATTTATTTGGTCATTTCATAACAGTACTGTAAAATGCTTGCATTTAAATGTTTCAACTGTAATTAAGTGTCCACTGCAAAAACATACAACGTTCATCCCTATTATGCATAAAATCCTTTATTCATGATGCACCAGCGGGATGGCTTATGGTTGTTACGTTGTTCCTACACTGCTACCATAATGTTACTGGGACATTATGGGAGGGACAGACAGGTGGTTATTCAAACTGTTTTATATTCTGGAGTTGTGACGACCATTGTTTGTGGAAATTCAGTTCTACTCACAGGGAGAAATATTGAACAAGGCGTCCTAGCCCGATACCACAAATAACAAAAGAAAAATGAATTAGTGAAATCCAAGAACGAGTTGTTAAAAAAAGAAACCAAAATATTTGAATATTACCTTTTTTGAGAAAAAATACAAGACAGACCACTAAATAAATGTGATTTCTTTTTTGTTAATACCTCTACATACACTTATAAAGACCACCACTGATTATAATTTAACCATTTGTGTGAAAATAGGAACAGCAACAAAACTCCAAATGCAGATCGAAGCTGTTTTTTCTGCTAACTGTACAGTATTTTAATGATTATCTAGACAACTCCCTAGCAAGCATTAGTCCTGTCAATTGTAAATCGAAAAAGTAGACTACATTGCAACACCCTATTTACAGTATATTATTTATATATTTATATATATATTTATATCACACTGGCTGTAATTATGACAAGATATATTCATGAGCGTCATTAGTGCAAGGCATGAGTAAGACAGATCTGTCAAGAGTTATTGACCAGATGTGTGTGTGTCTGTAGGTAACAATGTTTCAGTGAGGTGGTGGGGCTGGAAAGAAAAATGAATTGTGTGCATGTGAGAGAAAGTAGTGTAACAGATAGTACTTGTATGTGTATGTCGGTCCGTGTGTGTTGTGCACTTATGTACAATGATGTACAAGACTAGAAGGGTTCAATAGGGGGAAATCAATGCTCCTGCCTGCATGTACAAACATATGTTCACACTTGCGCGCCCACATACACACGCACACACACAAAAATGGGCATGTGAGAGTGAATCCCATAGATGTAATTCATCACCATAAAGACACATGGCAGTGTCCAAAGCACTTCCTAACATATGAGAGAGATGACAAATTATCTTCACTCCGGCATCAACTGATCTTAGGTACTGCAGTTCCTCAAACATCAACATCACTCTGGCTGTTTTACCAGTTACATAAAAAGCAGCCATCAAGCAACTTTGACACACCTGGAAAGGCACATTCTGCATAATCCAAATAACCCAGAGGCAGACAATATGAGAATCAGTTGATACAGGGACCGATAAGCAGAATGGCCCAAAGTCAACAGCAAAGACACGGTCAATACAAAATTCATAAAGGGGTTGCAGGGGGACTTTGCATCAAAAACAAGACTGACTTGTGGGTGTGTGTCTTGGAGGCCCCTGTGTCATATAGTGGAGAAATTTGGGTAGTGCCAGGGGCTTAAACGTTGTGTTGCGTTGGTCCTTGCAAACACTGAAGTCACAGCGTTAATACTGTGAAACATTGCACAATGCCACTAGGGAACAGCTACAAGTAGACACGACCTTAGGATAGGGCTTTGGACCAGAAGAAAACTTACATGAGGGCTACTTTAGGTCAAGGGAGGATGGGCATGTGAGTACTCTTTCTTGCGAGAAAGAGGTGGACAGATGGAGGGAGCCAGAGAAAGAGAGAGAGAATCTGGAGTCCTGAAGTCCCAAGGCCAGTCTTTTTGGACTTTCAGAAGAAATGACCCCAGCGAGTCAAGGAGAACTGTAGAACTAGATTCCCTTCTTTTTCTCCATCTCCTTCATCGTCTTTCCTTTCTTTCACCAATATACTGAAATGAAGTCCTCTTCTTTTCCAATAGATTTTTTTTCTGTGCTACTGAAGACAACAATTTAAACATAGATCCCCCCCCCTACATTTTAGGCCTTGTAGTTGCACATGTGTCCATAATTCTGAGTTTGTTATTTTTTCTTTAAAAAAGAGAGAAAAGGTTTCTACTAGAAAAGCAGTGCCAGAATCTTAAGCTGTCCCAGGACAAAGAAGAGACTGCTCAAAAGAATGATACCTCAAGCCAACACATAGGGAAGTTGATGGGAAAAGATATGGGGAGCCAATATCAATCTTATCTATTATCACTGAAAATGGATGGAAAGAGCTGGAGGGGAGGCGAGAAGGAAGAAATATTAGGAGGCCTCAATTATTAACAGCAGGACAAAAGTGAGGGGAAAAAGGAAGAGGGGCCTGAGGGCATCTGTTCTTGCTTTGCAGATTGGAGAGTGTGGAAAGTACAACACATCACATTAGTAATTGCAGTGGCATTTGGGGCATCGGTGGTATTTGTTACTGCAATACAGGATGCAGGGAAAGGGGTCTGGGTGTCAGAGGCCTTCTTCATATTTTCAGTTACTGCAGCATGGGGCCTTGGTAGGCTGGGCGGTTTCTGTCAGATCCACGCCCCGGTTCCGCCCACTGTTGGCTCCTGCAGCCTGGGGCTCACTCTTGGGCAATCTCTTTGCTGAAGGGCAAAGACAAGCCAATTAATGACAATTGTTTTATCAAAAATCATGAAACAATCAAAAATATCTTCCTTTAGATGCAATAATGAACAATAAAACTAGTTGTAA
The DNA here is from genome assembly GCA_900302585.1 of Regalecus glesne. Classification (NCBI taxonomy): domain Eukaryota; kingdom Metazoa; phylum Chordata; class Actinopteri; order Lampriformes; family Regalecidae; genus Regalecus; species Regalecus glesne. The sequence goes on from OMLC01002285.1 coordinate 13,490, forward strand.
AACCCAAAGTTTTCTTTAAGTATTGTTTTATCACAACTTGTACTTCATATTGGTACCTATGAGGAACAGTTAGAGGGCTCCATCTCCATTTATTATACTCTAGCATCCACATATGCAAATTATATGTGGCAGATGGTAAGTTACCTACCAATAGCCATAAATATCTCATTCACATGCATAGATGTCTTAGCCGACGTCTCCATGAAGAGCAAGCTGTTGTCATCTGCATACGACTGGGCATCCTGTGAATACACAGCAAATATGAATAAGCTCCCAGCCCTTCTCTCCCTCTTTCATATATATACACATGCGAAAAGACAGGCTAGTACAGGTGACAATAAAAATATTATTCTTCCCACTAGAGATTCTTTCATCTATTTCAACCCTACATCAGTGAGGGTCTTGCTGAACCCACCAGTAAAGTCATATAATGAAAGAAACAGGTGCGTTTATTATCATTTATAGAAACCAGTGACTATTTTGGTGAGTGGGGCTTTGGATGACTGTTTTTCTTAAATTTCATCAAATTGAAAATATGTCGACGAACAAGTAAAAAAAGAAAAGAAAAAGAAAGAATAAATCTACTCAGGCACAAAATAATGAGACACCAAAGTCCCAAGACATACTGTCCTACAGTTATTTGTTTCATATATATATAAATAAAACACACACACAGACACACACACAGACACACACAGACACACACATATATATATTAAAGCAACCTGTCATACAAATTTAGCAATGGCATCTGAGACCTGTCATGCTGCTACTTCAAAATAATTCAACTGCTACAGATTTAAATGGAAATTCAATATCATGTAGGCATGTTAAGTATTCCTTTTTCTCATTATTTCCATATAATCTGTATGCTGATTTACACCAATAAGTAGATTATTTTTTCATGCTCTTGTCAAGTCCACAGACCATAGTTCAGGTCAAGTTAACTAAAAGAAACGGGGAAATGTGTGGGACTTCACTGGCAATATTATGTTGTAGTGCTGAAGCAATCTACACAGATATTTTCAAATTTAGACAGAAAGGGAACACGGAACAAGCAGTCCCTGTAGACACATAATGTAACACATGTTGATTTCGGGTGCAAACAGAATCAGTTTCTGACATACTCTGGTTATAAGTGGACTTGGGCTTAATTTGTGACAGATCCTGCCAGAAAAGGATCTGTGATCTCCCAAATTGATACCAACACCTATTTGATTGAATCTGGCAACCCCTTTGTCACTATCAAAATCTGTAAATAAATTTTAGGGTAATATTTAATATTATCTGCTCTTTCATTCTATATTTCTTAATGAAGTTACTAGTTTAACTATTTTGGATGCATTTTAAATTTGATTTTTTTGAAAGACATCAGGTCATTCAGTGACATCTGAAGCATGTGAGGTTTGTGCACATCATTTGAGATAATTTTATTTAGGAAACCTTCAGTAACAAGAAGGAAACTAGTAAAATTTCATAATAACAGTACATGTTTTCACAATTTTTAAAACTAGTAGGTCAGTCAGACTGTATGTAAGCAGGCCAAAGTGGATTTGGCGGATCAACTTTTACAGTCATCTGGTCATCTGTGATGATAGGCATTTCCATGGGGTTACAAAGGTAGAACACCTTTTGGACAACTAAAAACAAGCTGTTGACAGTCTTGCCAAGATATATTCAGTGACAGATCTTGCAAGTTATTCAAAAATAATAATTATTAACTTTACATTAATAAGGCAAAAAACATTTGCTCGGTGGCTTAAAATAACAGCAGCTGTTATACCACATGTTTATTCAGCTTTCAGTGGTAAGTTTTTGATTGTTATCAGTTGTGGAGTGTAACTTTGAGCTTTTTCCTCACTTGAATTAAAATGTTGCATTGAGCATAGATTACTGGTTACGAAAACAAAATGAACTCGCTGAGTAAATTCAGCCAATACAGACACAAAACTAAATTTAGTGCACAAATTATGTGATTGTTTTCAATAAAATATACCACTGCCAAATTTCCAGTTCTACTTGTCAAATCAACTTAGCAATCTGTGCTATTTTTGACCCGAGATGGTTTCTGAAAACAGCAAGACCTGGGTTCCAGTTGTTCAACTGATCATTTGACAAGAGCTTTTCAACTTGTGTTTGTGGTTGTACACATTGTTGCTTAATTGCATTACAATACAGCTGGGCAACACAGAATGTTAAAAAAAACAGTTTGCAACTATAAATAAAAGAGTGAACCCCTCACTTTGGTGGTTTGGCTCCGTTTTGTGAGAGATAACCTCAACTCTTGAGGTACACCTTAAAATGAGCTCTAGGTTGTCCCATGTACAACTGAAACATTTCCTTAAAATTGAAGACTGACAAGTCTTAAGAGGGCCTGAAAACTGATAGCCCTAAGGTCAAGAAACTGCCCTTGTCGTGTTTAACAAACTGCCAAAAGTAATAATCTGAACAGTCTCTCTGACCTGGAAGTCAACAGCTCGCTTGTTGGCAAGGTCCGCCTTGTTGCCCGATAGAGCGATGACTATGTTGGGGCTTGCTTGTCTTTGAAGCTCCTTCACCCAGTTTTTGGCTCGTGCAAAAGACTCCTGAAAAAGGAGATGTGTTGTGGCATTTGTAATGTGGTCTGATAACTTGGTTCATTACATACAAAGACATTTCCTTCCACCAATCTGTTTCAAGTTTACGTTATTGCACTCTTCTAGAGCCGATACCACTGATAGGGAGAAACAAGGGGAAGTACTTTAATTAGGGCACGAGTGAGGGAAGGGATGGTTTGCAAATTCACTCTGTACCATGATACAAATGAACAACAGTAAGTAAATGACAAAAATAATCAGTTCATCTGCACACAATATTTAGTGGGAGAGACGTTTCATTACTCATCTAAATGACTTCTTCAGTTACAACTGACTGAAGATATCCCCCAAACTTAAGTTTAGTTGCATAATTACCAAAATCAACTATTGGTTTCATGTACAAACAGGCATAATTAACTAGATGGCTAGAGTTCCACTGGACTGGGGAAGGGTTAAAGTCACACCATTGTAGGATGGTGACTGATGTATGCTTAGCGCTGTAGACATCGTCATTCTTATAGCAAGTATCTATCCATCCATCCATCCATCCATCCATCATCAAGCGCTTATTTGAAATCGGGTCCCGGGGGAACTGCAGCCTATCTCCGTTCTAATTGGGCAAAAGGTGGGGTGGACCCTGAATAGGTCAACAGTCTATCACAGGGCAGAGCAGTCAGGGGAACAGTATCTTGCTCAAGGACACCTCGACACGCTTCTCTGCAGGTGGGGAGATAACCTTCCAGTCGCCAGGCGACCGCTCTACCCACTGAGCCATGCTGCCCTTTTTGATAGCAAGTAAACCGTTTCAAATGTTAAATTCCACGGTAATCATGTTGACTACTACATTCAAAAATTCATGATTTACGGGGTGAAAAGGGGATTGCCGACTGCACAACATCAAGCAAAGTCAGCCACACCACCACAAAGTGGTGTGGCTGACAAGAGGGCAGGGGTAGTATGTACTGTGTACTTGGTTGCAGTGGCTGTACTCTGAGTATCCTTTGGTCTTCTAAGAGGACAACTCAGAAGGAGGATTGTTCTTGGTTACATTAACAGTGCTGAAATGAAGTTGATACAAGATTTATTGCCCTTTGTGGTGAACATATATTCTCCACAAAGGGCAATAAAAAGAAAGAAAGTTGCGGCAAAAGGGGGTGTCACAAAAATCTGTAATCTGTCAAATTATCAAGACAGTTAAAATATAATTACAAGTAAATTTAGACATCAAGCCAAAATAATGGAAAAGCATTGGGATTTGTTGGAAATTATTAATTTAGATGTCAGTTTGGTGTAGTTAAAATGAGATAAGCACCTAGGGAGGCGAGGCTGAAATTATACCATTATAAATAATGGTTATTAAAACAGTCACATATTCTGATGGATCACATATTTTGCCGGACCATGGCAAACTTGATAAAAATTCTATGAGACCACCAATCGTTGCTTTATTGTAAATACAAGGTTAGTCAACTTCTACTTCAATGCATTCAAGCTTTGCAATAGGGAAGAACATTGTGGTTTGTCTAACTTGCTAATGGCTTCCCAATATGTTAAGTATTTTTCTTTCAGCTTGTTCCGTTTCTCCCCACAGCAGATTTATAGTTTTCATCGAACTCTGTGAGGGCACACCCCCAACGATAGCCGTATTAACCTGGGCCTCGAGCTATCGGGTATGGTCGGATATAGTCATACTGATTTGGCTAAATTTTACAGCGGGTGACCTTCCTGACACAACCACTAAACCTACAGAAGAGGGCATAGGTAAAGCACTGGATGTCATCCCAGTATTCATCGACTCGCGCGCATCTCTGTTGGATATCTAACTTTCTAATAGCTTGCCAAAATATTAAGTGTAGCTCTCATATCACATGCTTTAGTAACTACACTGACTGCAGAAGTGATGTCTTGCCATATGGATTTCTTTCCAGTGCCTGCATTCCAAAAAAAAAGTGACTGGGAGAAACACTTGATATCATTGTCTTCTGAAAACACATCTGTATTTATGAAAATTGTGCATAAAAAGTGTCACTTTCAGAATAAAACATGGCAGAAGGATTTTAGTGGGTACTTTTATTTTCAGCATTTATAAATTGTTACTGCAATGATACCATAAATTGTAATTTGGTCACCATAATAAATCAGTGATATGACATTTGTATCATTCCATCCTTAATTCAAGTTTACAGTGCACTATAGCAAGGATTGATGAATGATTGTCATTACAATTGTAGAGATAAAGGTCATTCTTAAACTGCAGTACTGAATGAAAAGTATTCTATAGCAGCGGGCCTAGAAGTCTGGGTGTCATAACCCAAACTATCACCATCTTAAAATAATAAAGTACAATTTATAAATCAACGTACCTCATTTGTGATGTCATAGACCACAATGGCAGCCTGTGCTCCTCTATAGTACATGGGTGCCAAACTATGGTAACGTTCTTGGCCTGCAGTATCCCAGATCTCAAACTTCACTGTTGTGTCATCAAGACATACTGTCTGGGTCAGAAAAGCCGCTGGAGCAAGAGAATGAAATGGGGGATGAATTAGAAATAGATTATTTATTGCACTGCAAATACACCTGATGATGCCATGTCGTATAAATCCCTCAAATGCACACATTTAGAAAAGGCATTGTAATATTTTGCATAGGAAAATATGTCTTTATGCATGCTCAATAATCCAGGTTAGGAAATCACAAAAAAAATAATTGATCAGCTCATCTAGATACAGTGATCTTAAATGACCTAAATGAACGGAAATTCATTCATTCAGATCACTGAGATTATTGCTCAAAGTAACAAGGAGTGTGGAAGAGAAGTGAAGAAGAGACTGCGGGTTGAGTGAAATGGGTGAAGAAGACTGCCAGGGCTGATTTCTAACAGAAGGATACCAGCAAGAATGAAAGAAACGGTTTAAAAGATGGTAGTGAAACCAGCAATGTTGCAATGGTTTGGAGACCGTAGCACTGACAAAAAGACAGGAGGCAGATCTGGAGGTGACAGAGTTGAAGATGCTAAGATTTGTATTGTGAGTGACAAAGGACAGGATTAGGAATAAGTATATAAAGATAAGATAATATATTATTTTGATAGTCCCATGACGGGAAATTTCCAGTGTTATAGCAGCAAATTGGAAAGCAGGACAGAGCCCCATCCCATGAAGGGAGCTCAGTTTAAGATTGGGGACAAAGCAAGAAAGGGGAGATGGGACATGTGTAGAAGAGAAATGCTAGGTATATCGAGGGAAGGATGCTGAATGAATATGGAACTGCCAGGGAAGAGAAAAACAGGAAGAACAAAGAGGAGGTTTAAGGATGTAGTGAAGGAGGACATGTAGGTGGCTAGTGTAACAGAGGAAGATGAAGGAAGAGATGCGAGATAATGATCTCCAGTGGTGACCCCTAATGGAAGTAGCCAGGGGTACTAGTAAGATTGGTGTATCTAGATTCAACTTTTCTGTGACTATATGAGACATCGTTTCCAGGCTGAGTAACCCAATAATTCAAGCTGAAGAATAATATCCTTTCTAAAATTAAGACGAATCTGAGCTAGCAATTAAAATTAGTCAAATGATCAATTTAAGAGCTTAAACACCTTCAGCAATCAAATTCAAGCCGTCCTATAATGTTCAACCTGTTCACAGCCTATGAAAAAACGGCCCGTCTGGGAGGTAAAGAACCTACCTCCGATTGTGCTCTCTTGAAATTCGTGAAATTGGCCCTTGACAAAGCGGAGCACCAGGCTGGATTTGCCGACGGCTGATTCCCCTAAAAGAACCAATTTAAATTGGCAGATCTTGTTCCCCGAGTTGGGCCCATTGGGTCTCGTAGCTCCTCCCCGGTTGGCCATGATCCCCTGGTGTCCTGTGTGTCAGAGTTCACAATCAGGACTTCAACTGTAAGAAGCCAGAGAAAATATATTTTCTTTCAATAAGCATTAAAAAACATCTCATTTTAATTTTGAAGGAAAAATGTAGATGTGAATGTGACTACGGATATTTACTTGCGCACTAATGGCAATAAGCATATTTGCTTGGGTCTAAAATGACTGTGTTGCACTGGGAGTAACAAAAGCAACCCAGCACATTCCCTTTATCAAGTAAATTGAAACACAAGGTGGTATAAATACATATTTTACAGAGCATCTTCTTCTTTCAACTTGTTACCCGTTTCCTTTTTACAGAACATCGTCATTTCCCATATTATTTTTACTTTAACTGCTTATCTTATTTCTGTTTAGTGCAACTAACTTGTGCTGTATTATCACATCAACTACTTTCTACTAGCCTGTGGTTATCCATATGCTGGAGGAGGTACTGTTCACTCTGTTGTACAGTTTGGTTTCATTTGGTGAGATCATTCAGGCAAATAGATGGTAAATAGACTCATTTTTATACTGCGCTTTTCTAGTCTAGCAACGACTGAAAGCACTATACAATATTCTTTACATTTACCCAAGCAAGATGGGTTACGGTTGGATGGCGTTTCTCGACTTCCTTGGGTGGGATTGAACCTGTGACACCTGACTTATAGGCGAGCTCTATACCACTGAGTAACCATAGCCCCGAATAGATATAGATATCAATTACTCCTGGCCAAATTGTTCTAAAGTATTCTGTACGTTTGTGCAACATAAAACTCATCATTGTCAAATTTAACAGGGGCAAAGTAAATTATGCCATATAATATCATGTATAAAAGTGACCCTATAGCTCCCATTTTCAGTAAGCTGCATCTGGCTTTGAGATGACATTGGGATTTTTAAGGCATGCAAGATCTCTTTTTGTGTGTTTCCTTTATGACACACTAAGATACATCTAAAGGAGCAGCAGAGAATGGGAATCATAAAGACTTCCTGACAGCAAGCCCTTTGTGTAGGCTAATTGTGATTTGTATTCATTTTGAAAGCAATAGGCCATATTTAGAGTGAATGAAACCTAGCACCTTTATGGGTGAAATTATTGTAGACTCACCTACTCAAACACCATTACAGAAGACAAAGGTGACTGTGACATGAACTACAACTATTTAGCTTTTACCTACCAGCACTCCAACAACCCATTATTACAATGAGTCCTTCTGTATAGCAATGTGCCCTACATTGATGAAGTACATTTTAAGTAGATTATTTGGATTTTAATAGCTAGTCAGCAAATATTTGGTTGTTGAAAAGTGAAAAGTTTAATGAGCAACTTAAACTCTATAGATAATACATTAGTTGTGACTGAAAACCAGATAGCATCTTTCCTTGAGTATTTATTTCTATACAGTATATACTTACATGTTTGGTCACAATAATGGATATAAACACTCTTGTCGTTTTAGCAATCCATGACTCCGCAAATGGTGAAGTTCAAAATAAACATGGAATGTGTAAATCATACACAGCTACACAGCAGTTTTTTTTAAGCAGGCTTCCTATCTTGGGAGATGGAGCTTGTGTGACTGCTATTTTTCAAGTCAGTATCTAGATTGTCAACAAAATCAAATACCATATTTTTGAATGTGTTGGATTATCTTACATCCGTGCAAGCCTTTCACTGATGGCAATTTTCTCGTCTGGTCTAAACAAAACGAGAGGTCATTTAAACGTCCAAATATTACTTCAATAGCCATAAACTATTCTTCCCTCTACCCGAGAAGAAATTAAAAATACTAATTAACGATGAAAGGTCAAATATGGTAAATAATAAGGAGAAACAGGAAACATTCCTAAACCTGACTGCACATGTCAAACGTCACCAATCTAACCCGGATTTATTTGACCCCAAAGACAATTTGAAAAACAAGCTGTAAAATCTCAACATGTACTGAGACAACAATGTTATGTTAAAACATCAATGATGAAACAATCATGATAAAAAAACAACAAACTTGTCAGGATATTCATGCTGAACCAACAATTTAGCATAAATCCAGTTCATGTGTAACAGCAGTCAAATCTTGAATTCATTAGTTTGGTAGCAAGCATTTACTGCTCGGGCTGCTTTCAATGTATATTTTAGAGGACACCATCTTCCAAATTTATTTTACTGTTTCACTGACTAGCTCATTTGCTATAACCAACGCCAATTACTTTCGTCACCCCAAAATCGCTAAAGGGCTAACCAACAAAATATTAGCTCCACAAGCAGCTAGCTACCTGACGCAGACACAGCGAGACACTTCTTTACAGATACTTAAATTAATACCTAACGTCAGCACGGAAGTACACATCATATGAAGTCAATGCCTGTTTTTGGAAATAAATCGGTTCAGGGATGCTGCTGAGATTCTGACGGTATGCAGGCAAACCTCAAGCAGAGAAACGATGGCTAACACAAACGTTAGCTGACCAGCATCGTTAGCATTCCACCCCAGCAACTAGAGACCCTTTAAATGAGCCAGTGACGAAGCCCACTACAACGTCAATACTTGTTTGTTCTGGACTGAATCTCACTGGCTATTCACCAATTCTTCCATTTGGGAACATAAAATATGAAACGGGGCTTATCTAGACGAAACAGGCCTGAATCCCCCCTACTATTCTCTTGTCTCACAACAGGGCTCATTAACCCGAACGGCATAGCTCCGCTGACGGCCAGGTCTCTGCTAACATTAGCCTTAGCCTCTCGTACAACTGGAGTCACTAACTGGTAGGTCGAGTCATGTCAAGTACCCTACCTGAGAGCGACAGGGTGTCTTTGGACTGCAAATACCACCACGGTAGTGTTAGCACACAGGACCTGGGGCACCGCTGCGAGGCGAGTGTTGAACCGACAAACAATTTCAACAGCCCCGATCACGTCTCCTCCTTTCTTTCTTTCTTCTCGCAACTTCCCCCTTGGAACCAAAACACAAACGACCTCTTCCGCCTCTGGTGCCACGTCACAACGCACGTCTGCCCTCCGGTATCGGCTTCTGATTTCTGATTTCTGATTTCCACGGTCACATACATGATGCAGTGGGGAAAGTTTTTCACCACTTGCATGTCTCCGAATTAACAATCCTGGCATAGACAACACGCACCATGAGCACCCTACTTATGTTTCGGTGGAAATATCTCAGCAATTCTGCGATTGAAAGAAACCCTGGATTATGTAAATTAATGTCTCGGAAGTTTACAGGGGTCGTGTCGAACATAAACAAGTCCTAAAGCTGTCAAAACCATATTAATGGCTGAAGGTTTTTGTATGCTGCTGTGATCTCAAAGATTTTGAAGCATTTTTTTAGTCTACAATATGTACTTGTTTCTACGTGACTATGTGCATTACACTTTTAGTTTTATCTACGTTCTGTTTTAAATGAGAGGGGCTGGTTCTCGTACTACTATATAACTAG
>OMLC01002292.1:0-10417 GCA_900302585.1 Regalecus glesne
CCCCACTCCCCGTAGATAGATATTTTTATTCCTTGGCACCCCGGTGTAGATAGCCCATTGGGCTCCTGTCTGCCGGGGCAGCTGGGTGGGGGTTGGAAAGGGATGAAGGATAAGGAGATTCAATCGGCCGTTGCAAATCAACTTTTCCACCAGCATCCTGGGAAGACCTGATAACACAGGTTTCTAATATCTGACCTGTCTGCCAGAAAGAGAGTGAGAGAGCAAGAGTAAGTGAGAGAGGGGAATAAAAGGAAGAGAGTGCAATAAACACATTGATTTGATGCAGCTAATAGTTTTGCAATTGATGAGCGCCTTGGCACCAGTCACAAAAATGAAAGACTGGCAATGGAGTGAAATAAATTGGGTCTAGTTCTGTGCCTTGGTCCCCATCAGTTTGGACATGTATCAGAGGGGCTTAGTTGACAGGACAGTGGCACGGTTTCCTGTTTGGGTTTTTTCACCTGTCAGCTTTCTTCCTCTTTGTGACTGAGGACTGTTATCTCCCCCTTTTTCCCAAAACCCAAATGGCTTTTTGGCTGCTGCTGGGAATCAATCTCAGTTTATTTAGGATAGAAAGAAGACAGAGGCGGTTGGAGGATGGTTGTCCTTACTATATGCAATCTAATGTTGGAAGGAACACAATGATTATGTGTAGCTTAACAAACATATTCTATATCAGAGGGCAGTTTTCTCACTTTCTAAATTTCCGTTTGAATTGCAAGTCAACATTTTCACTGTAATCTGTCACAAATATGTGATAATCTGGGAGGAGTATAATTCAGGAGGTAGGACAGTATTCTGGTAATGGAAAGATTGGTGATTTGATCCCTGGATCATGCAGAAAGTCTGTCAAAGTGTCCTTGAGCAAGACACTGAAACCCCCAACTGCTCAAGCCCCGTGATGGAGTGGTGACCTGTCCAGGGTGTTTCCTCACCTTTTGACCAATGAGTGCTGGGCTAGGCTCCAACATGACTTGGGATAAGCAGTTAATGATGAATGGATGTCACACATATTAACCACATTATATACCTAGCTGATAATTTGTAATTGAATACAGCCAGTCTGGTGTGAAGTCTGGACTCGGCTTCTTCAGTCCAGACCTGCTCAGACGGGTCAAACTTGAGGCCGCTATCAGTCCAAGCCGCACTAGGTGTGACAGTACATAGACTGCTGCTATGACCTTCCCTGATACTACCAGCTACCAAGGAGCCAATACCATCACTAACAAGACACTGACATGGTGTGACAACCAGGAGGACCGCACAATTATTCTACTGAAGAAAAACGGCGTGTCAGTAAAGGTGTGTGTGTAATAACAGGGGATGCACATGCGTGTCACCGTCCAGAGCTCCCTGTGAGGCCAACCAGGCAGGATTCTTCTTATTAATGATTGATGTGCCCGATCCTCAGTAGAACTACCCAGTCAGACCTCGACACCAAGGAGTTTCATCAACATGAACTCGGTCACCCAGAATGCCTTGCATTCCGTTAGGGGGGTTCTGATCTCAGAATAGCCTGACCTTGTTTTCTCCCAGGATTGCCCATTTATTGACTTTGTCTTCAATGTGCCGTTTGAAGCCGCGGTTTTGACCGTAAGCATTTTTTTTTCTTTCCGTGCTATTGATAAGAATCGTCCATTACCCTCGAGGAGCGATACAGTGTTCAGCTGAACACTTTCAAATCAAACAGTGTGTGAATTGGCTTGTTTGTGTCTCTGCTTACCTGTACTGTACTTCTGCTGATACAACACACAGATGTTATGCAAATCCAGAGAATTATCAGGATGCTTGTTTTGTTTTGCTTGGATTCATATCAGCTATTATTTTTTGTCAGCAGAAGATTATCTCATTAACGGATGATTAGATTAATCCTCATCTGATTAATATCATTAATTAACAGGATAAGTAACTCATCCGGGTTATTCCTCTGGAACATTCCAGATGAGGTGACTTTGAAATAAGACTAGCCTCAGTTAATCAATTAAGTCCCCCATCAATGAATTAAAGCGGTGAGCGGTAATGAGAAGTGTGCTTTGCAATGCCACCAACTGTACGTTCGACTTTGACGAATTGATTGAGTGATTATATCAACCGCTTTGGAAAGACAACATGCACTGTCTGTTATGCTTATTGATACAACTCATTTGGATTTCTTGTATATCCCATCATAAGTTGTTTCTGCCGCAGTTGCACAGTGGTAGAGCATGTGCCCATGGAACCGATGAATCGGATGTCGCAGGCTCGAACTCACCACAGGGCATCAGGAAGTGCATCCAGTCTTATTCTCCCACTAAGTCCGTCTCCACCCTCGAAACATGGGGACTAATCATGACACGTAAAAATGGACCTCCTACTATATCACAGGTTATTAATAGTTATGGTTGGTAATTCACTGTAGAAGAAGAAGCTTTATTCATTTGTCATTGTACATACATATATACATGTGTTCTCTGCATTGAGCCCATCCTATTGTATAAGAGCAGTGAACAGCTGCAGCGCCCGGGGATGAACTCCAGTTCTTTCCCTACTGCCTTGCTCAGGAGCACAGGCAGGTGTATTAAACCGTAACATGCATGTCTTTATGATGGTGGGAGGAAACCAGAGCACCCAGAGGAAACCCACATGGACACGGGGAGAATATGTAAACTCCACACAGAGAGGACCTGGTAGGGATTTGAACCGAGGACCTTCTTGCTGTGAGGCAACAGTGCTGACCACTGAGCTACAGTGCTGCCCGTTTCTGTTGTTGTTCTTCAACTTGGCCTGGAACATGGTATAGATTATCTTTCAAACACTACAAACAGAATGAAATGTATTATCTTTTCTATTTCAACCCACCTTGATTAGTGCCCACATTATAGAGGGGAACATTGAACTAGGCGGAGCATGAGACTTAAGGCCAGTTACCAATCCTACCCCCTGCAGCGGGATCAAACTTGCAACATCTGGCTTGTCATTTCCTGACACGCAGGCCCTACCACTGAGCTACCGCAGTGCCCCCCCCCAGTAAATGGATGAAAGATATCAGCATCTAAAATGTCATGTGTTTATTCTTAAAGCTTTAATAGATGTGATGTGGAAGAAAGCAACAATGGCCTTTGCTTCTGGAAAATCTCTTGGAAGTATGGCTTCGTATGAGAGTAACCAGATCCCGCTTGTGCTCGACACAAACTCATTCTTGTCCCTTGGGTCACTGCTCCGTCAGCTCAGATCCCACCCTCGCCACGAGGTACACACAGCTACCACGTCAAAGCAAGTGCATGCAGTATTACAATAATCTGAGCTGGGGGTGTTGAGGGATGGGGGGTGTAAAGCATCAAACATGGAGGATATGGGAATAGGGAAGTGGGGTCGAGACCTTGCGTGGCTGGCGGTATAATAAAAGAAGGATTTGCGCTCAGAATAAAAGCAGCGAGGTGGAGGACTCGGAGGAGGCCGCATCTGAACACTGTCCAACAGTCAGACTCCGAGGCGACGCGAGACACGCCGCAGAACAAAGAAGTACCAAAAAAGACTTTGGGAAACATCAAAGTTAAACTCCCAACATCAATTCAAAGTTGTTGTTTTTTTTCCTCCATAATTGCTTATTTGGGACTCCTTTGTAAATTTGCAACCAAACTGTGTTACAGTCGCCTTCTGCTTGCGGTTGTCCAGAGATTCTTCTTCTACTGCTAATTTACAACACAGGAGGCTATGCTAAACTGTAGATGTAAGCCTTAGACGTGGTCACTGTCTATCACCAGCTGTTAGGTACCTTTGCATGCTTGCTAGATAGTTTTACTAGTTTGGAGGAGTTTATCTCGCATACAGAGTCATCTATTCACTAAAGACGGGTCTTAAACGCTTTGATCTCCGAGTCTCTGTGAATTAGGGATAACAATTTCGCTAAACATCAAGCGCTTCAGTCAGATAGTTGGAAGCCGTTTGGTGGGAATACATGCCTGCTTCCAAGGGCACAAATCAAAGGAATGAGAGGAAGTTGCTATTCCTTTGTTGCAAAGGCCACTTGGCTTGGAGACATCTGTGGCTTGGTTTACTGCGATACCTTATGGGGCCCGATGCTCAGCACTGTTATTGATCTGTGTTAGGTTTCTGCAGAGGGGATTGCTTGTTAAAAGCAGTGATGTGTTCAGTGTCCAGCATGGGAATTAAAACATGGATCAGCCCTTGCTTATTTACATAACATTTTACATACATACAGTTAAATTTGTTTTCTGTATTTAACCCATCCTATTGTATGGGAGCAGTGAGCATCTGCACCGCCTGGGGATCAGCTCCTTTACTTTTTCCTATTGCCTTGCTCAAGGCCAAGAATAGGAGTGTCAATCCTGACATGCATGTCTTTTTGATGGTGGGAGGAAGCTGGAGCACCCAGAGGAAACCCACACAGACATGGGGGAGGACATGCAAATTCTACACAGAAAGGACCTGGGATGGGATTTGAACCCAGGACCTTCTTGTTGTGAGGCTACTGCATTTAGCCACTCTGCCAGCTGCTCATGGCTATAGTTCTGCAATCTACAAATTATCGTCTCCCACACTTACCTGGCATTAAGACATCCCGGTGTATGGCTAATCACTCCTCTAGGAAAGTTACCCTGAGCCTGAAATAATTTGCGGTTGTCTGTTTGTGACTGATGGAAATTTCAGGCTTTTGAGGTAGCATGCTATTTAGGACCATTGTGAAGGTGAGGCCATTTTGTGTTTTGTCATTTCAATTATATGGCACACAGTGGCCTATGAGACTCTTCCTTCTCTTCTCCCTTGACGTGCAGTGTCTTTTTAACGGTGATCCATTGCAGTGCCTATGACAAGAAAATAATGTATTTTTACCAGAGTCTATCACAGGAATGACTTTGGAAGCAGTGGGAAGCGAGAGTAGATCAATACGTTTCAGGCAGCTATGAGTGTTTTTGAAACTGAATTTCCACCTTCCTTTGAGTTGTTTTGACCTTGATCTCCAAGAAGATATGTCTTCCCTGCTCCCCGGCTTTCCCCACTCCGTGATTATCCTGTACAACATGAAAGATAACCTGCATGGCGAGCTCCACTTTTCTCGGCCCCGCTCGCAGCAAGTCTCGCCATTATCTTGCCAATCTGAAAACAGAACAAAAGATGTCACCATGCGGCCATTGCACACCTTTATCCCGTGCACGCGCGCCTCTCATTATTACTCCCTCGGCTGTCCAAATCGCTCTCAGTGATAATTGAATTTAAATGAAGAAAAGGCAAAGGAGAATGTTCTCTTTGTGCTGCGTTAACATGCTGTCATTAAAAGTGCTGGTTGTTTTAATGGGCCAGGTCTTAAAGCATCAAGATTAGAAAGGAGGAGAGGGAGAGAGACGGAACAGGGAAGAGAACACGAGGGACAGAGATTAGGGAATCGGTTTATAATTAGTTTACGGCTCCAGCTCGAGCTTTGTATCTTTCTGAGGCGAGGCCGAGGGTGCATCTTTGTCTTCCTCCCGGTGCGTGATGAAGACCTCTCTAGATACATATTGTGTATTTTATCCTGGTTTACAATGACATGCAGGGCCACTAGTCAGACCAAAGGAGATGGGTATGAATGCGCGATGGGTTTTCTGCCAAAATAAACATCCAGCGATGTCCCCAGATGATTGCCCAATGAGAGGTGCTTGTTCAAGCATCGGCAGACAGAAACACATGTCGTGACCATTCACACGGTGCGATTCGATGCATGCAAAAATCAAATGATATGCCACAGCCAGGGAGCCCTCTCAATGAAAACAAAATCAGGGCATTAGCATGTTTCAGCTGTGCTTCAATCAAGGTTGTCTGTGGTTTCTGCTTTTCATGTCCCTCGGTGAGAGTGGAGACTGACAGAGTAAAAGCAACACCCGCATGGATATTAGATGTTTTCTTTTTTTTCACTTGATATTTTCAGAGGAAACTGCTCACAGTACCTTTCAAACTAGCTGGATAGTCATCCAAAAGACAACATCCACTATTCCATATGGTCATGCTGTGCCAAGTTAGATGAAAGAGTGTTTGTATCTATCAGTGTGACATGGGCTATGATAGATGCCCCCCTCATATGGGACTCAATGTTGATGGACACCTGGTTTTTCAATTTCAGACTGGAAATTTTGACCCACGAGATGAAGAACATGTGCAAAACTGAGACCAGTTTAATATAAACACGAAGACGCAGCATCACAAGGTTGTTGTTTTTTAATAAACAAGCCAGTTGGATCTAAATAGAATAGAAATCTATCGGGAGACCTTGTGCGTAAGTGTGGTTTGTTACACACAAAATGTTTGGGTTCTTTTTTTTTTTTCCTGCATGTACCAATCCAAGAAACAATTTGGGCAAGTTGTTCGAGTAATATCAGCAATATCGGTACTATCTGGCACTATAGTAATGGCAGCTGAAACCAAAACGCATTACGTTTTCATTATGACCTGAGCAATGTGGCACATAGTCAGGTGGACTCTTGGTGCACCCCATTTATTCTGAATGAAGAGGTGGCCGCTGCAGTTCAGTGGCCTCTTATCTGATGGTGTGCCTCTGTCACTGAAGCCATCAGAGTGAAAGGATTAAGGCTGTATTAAAGTATCGATATAAGTCCTGAATGGAACTAAACGCACACGTTCATACGTGCCTGCACGTGTGCGGGCGCACACGCAGAAACACAAATACATTCACATACACTGCGGTGCTGACAAACAGGCGGCACACAAGCTCTGGCGTACATACGCTCACATGGTGTGGAGGCATATTAGGTCAGATCTTCTGGGGGAAGAAGATGTGTTTTCATCATGTGAGCAGATGAGGAAAAAGGGAAAGTCGATAGAATTCTCCCAACTAGATATTAAACAAATCAGCCTCAGCCGCCGGTCCATCCCCAGATATCAATAGTACAATGACATCACATTAAACGTGCACCAGAGGAGCATTTACGTCATCTCAAGGGGAAGAATTGAGGCAGTGCCTTTTTGGCTTCACTGATGGAGAGCTTCGAGCACTGCCAGCATCTATTGGTCACTATTAGCAACAATGTGCTTTTGCATGTTTTTTAACATGCCAGTTCATGACTTATTTCCTTGCAGAGATGTATGTGTTGGAACATACGTGTCCATGCACGTGTGTACAGGCACATGCATAAGCACACACTCAGAAATACAGTATGCGTGAGGGAAAACACATCACCACTTCATTTGGAGTTGTTTGAGCTGGAAGCGGGGACTGCTCTCTACCCTTGTTGGTATGTATGGCAGAGGTGGAATGTTTGGGCTCTATCGGATTTTCCGGCCAGCACTTGAGCCAAATTCCCCCTTTTTTTGCTTTATCTTCAGTAGATGTGGAAACATGCTGACAACATGTGATTTCCTCATACGGACTTCCTGTGATCCTAGGGGGGATTTGGTTGACTATCGAGTGCTGTTCCACCGGACAATTAGCTCTCGCGGCCTTCAGATCGCGTGCCTCTCAAGCGCAATGAAACCCCCGTGCATCGTTCCAGAAGCATATCAAACATTTATGCACCATCTGAAAACCCCCTTAAGGCAATTATTAAAATGATGAGAGTGGGGGTTTTATATTCGATGTGAACATATCGATCGGCGACATTGCTGAAGTGTTTCACCATCCTCCTCTCGCTTAGCAAACCATTGAGGTCATGACAGGACATGGCGACGGTCTGAAGCGAGAGGGAGCCCATGCTGCCTTGTCGATATGTGTGTTTTCACCACGCGTGGTCACAGTCGCATTGAAGACCTGCTTTTGAACCTACCTGCTTTAATGTTCCCTAATGCAGAATTTCAGATAGGACCAAATGTCCTCTACTACATGCATTATACATTGTAATGTCTCTATATATCTAACTCAAGATCAAGAAAATGTACCTCAACAAAAGGGAGGGTGCTGAGCGTCACCTCAGTGTTTCTCCAGTGACTGTGGCGTGTTGTCTTCTCATCTTGAAGTGATCCTGCATCTCTCAAATGGGATGCAAGCAAGACACGCAGGCATTATTATAGGGGCAGAGGTAGCTCAGCAAGAGAATGTACACCTTTAAGCCAGGCGTCGTGGGTTCAATCCCTCTGCGGGGCGTCCGAACTTAATCCCTCATGCTCAGGTGAATGTGAGGACACATCGTAAAGCACCTGGAGTGGTTGCTTGACTAGAAAAGCACAGTATGAAAATGAGTCAATTTACCCTTCAGAGTATCATAGTCTTAGAAAACACTGTAGGGGCCGGGGTTGCTCTGTGCGCACTTCGGGAAGTGACGAGCCAGATGATGCGAGTACGAATCCCCCGCGAGGCATCAGGAAGGGCATTCGGCTTTAATACCCCGTCCCCCTATCCAAGTCCATGTCCACCCCCACAACGTGGGGGTGGACATGACACGTAGAAATCGACCTCTCAATCTTGGAGAACACAGTCGGGTGTAATAGTGGAGTATCTTAGATCAGGGCTATTTTTACCTCTGCAGCTACCGTGTTTGGACCATGGTTTTATTGGCACAGCCTGACTTTGACCTTATAAAGGTCATGTATGTAAGTGGTAAATGTTCAGGTAATGTGGTAGGAAATGATAACTCAAGCTTGAATATTGTAAGGTATTCAGATATTGAAATAGCTGAAATGATGTGCAAAAACTCATTCAACGTTTAAAATGTGACCTAGTACATTTGAAAACAAGTTTTCTTTCCCTATAAAGTCGCTTGAGTCAAATGTGATTTTAATTTTTTTTTACCTTAGTATATTGCATACCATATGCCGCCTTTTAGGTCCAAAAGGCATTACATCTCTTTGCACAGATGGGTCCCACAGATCCAGCAGAGGGGGTAATTGGGCACCAGCTTTGTGGCAAAAGGGAGGCTTATTTTCAGAAGGACTTTTCAGGTGTGAGTAAGGGCACCTGTGTGTCTCTGTTGCCAGCTTGGGATGCACTCTTGAAACAAGCACTTCCTTTTTAGGAAGAGAAGAGCTTTAATGGTCGAAGTTGTTCTTTTTTCCTCTTGCAAGTATTATGTATGAAGAAGCTTTTTTATGAAAGAAGATGCGGCTTTATTTATTTGTCATCCTGCAGCAAAATTTGTTCTCTGTTTTTATCCCATCCTATTGTTTAGGAGCAGTGAGCAGCAGCAACACCCGGAGACAAACTCTAGTTATTTTTCCTACTGCCTTGCTCAGGGGTACAGCCAGACGTATTAACCCAGACATGTATGTCTTTATGATGGTGGGAGGAAACCGGAGCACCTGTAGGAAACCCACACAAACACAGGGAGAACATGAAACTCCACACTGAAAAGACCTGGGATGGCCGGGATTTGAACCCAGGACCTTCTAGCTGTGAGGCAACACCATTACGCCATTGTGCCACTCATGGCTGTGACTGCTGTTCTACTGTATAAACTAATTTGAACCCTGGAAGTCAATAGCCGAGTCATCTCATCTGCACTGGGTTTTCTGTAAAGTCATGTCCATATTAAATATGAGTGCTCTGTTGAATATCCATCGCATAACGTGGATGTGTCACGCGTAGCATGGATTCCAAACAAGGCCCCGGGTTGTGTTCTTCAGATCAGAAATGATGGCCCAGGCCGGCTGCTAAATTTACCCTCTTTATACTGTCGAAGCGATACCTATCTCCAAGAGGGACATATTGACTCAAGACAGAAGCTTATGATGTCATAACTAATAACTCAGCTTCCTGATTTACCATCTATAATTCAATCCGGCAAGGCACTTACTGTCTTGGAATGAATTGGAATATTTAAGCAAACAGATATATGGCTTGTGGCATTTAAATAAGTTATGATATCTTCTTCCCATGAGCCCTTACTTCTGAAAAACAGCGCAATCTAGAATTCAAGTTTGATGCACTGCTCACCAGAATGCATGTTTTATTTTTCATGCTTTTTGACATCCATTAGCTGTGTTTTTGAGCCAAGTTGACACACTTTGGAATGCAGTTATTCAAAATGTTTGAGTCAAACCGAGCATTCATTCATTATGCCTAGATGAGCAAGGATACATACTAAGTGGACCTCGGAAGGCTTTGGTTGCTTTGCGAGCTTGGAGCAAGTCCTGTAATGGCTAAATTTTGTGACTGATAGCAGCTGACAAGCTAGGATAAGCAAGCGATCCCCTTAAAGTGATGCCGGGAGGTCTTGTTGAAGACATCCTGCGGGGGTATCGCGTTCGGACTTTGCGGCATAACATACGATTCGTGTCAACACGGAAACATCAAGCAATTCTCTCATGCAGTTTATTCCACTCCTGCTTCTTCCTCTCTTCTCACCATCGGCTAGGGCATTCATCGTCTTAGGGATGGATAATGTAGAAATGGAGCTCCACAGCATGTTCCATTAAACAACCCTCTACCATACACCATACTACCCAGGCGGGCAGGAAGGCGCTTACAGCATTGGGGGGAGGGGGAGGGGGGTGA
>OMLC01002293.1:2144-13447 GCA_900302585.1 Regalecus glesne
CTTTCATATGAACCCAGCCTATTGTTGTGCGGTATCAATGTACTGTTTATTAGGGGGGGGGGGTTCTTGCAGCCAGCTCGGACTGAAGATGTCACCTGGTTGAGTGATGAGACGTATCTGAATAAACTTCTGATCAAGTTGAACCGATTCACCTCTTTTGTGATTCTCTTACCTGGATTATTGAGCATGCATCAAGACGTGTTGACAGTTAGTGCTATCTCATGGGCAAATTGTTGGCAGTATTGGACTTGAGTGATAGGGGAGGTCTCTAAAGAGATTAAAGCAGATATCAGTTATGAAGAAAAGTGGATTAAATTCAATCTTTTCAGTGGTTTGCCTTATTTTTATTTTAAAATGTGAAAGTAATGGCATGCTCTTTTGACCCTCACAGAACTTGGCATTTTCATTCCTTATCATTGTTGTTCAACAAGCCATTTCTTCATTGTGTGAGATGAGGAATAAAATGGCCTTCTGTGACCCTCATACTTAAAACTACTGGAAAATGCACTCTTGGGTCCTAACACCATGGTATTGCAGAATAACATGGAAAAATCAATAAATCCACAATCCACATGTCCTACCCTATTATAACCTCCCTCAGTGCTGAATCTGTCAGTGGTCCTCCTACTCTTGTAATAACATGGCTGCTCTATATTTCTTAATACTGATACATGATGTACACATTTGTGGACGTAGGCCTATGAATCGATCAAAATTTAAAAGCGCTATACAAGAAAAAATCCACTTACCATTTACTATGTCAGACTGTGTGAGTGAAATGACCAGATGTTGCAGGTTTGAACCTGGCACAAGGCATCAGGAAGGCTATCCAGCCGTAATTCCCATGGTCCATCTAAGTCCATGTCCACCCCCACAATGTGGGAACTAAACGTGACATAAAAATGGACCTCTCACTCCATGTATATAGAATCATTTTATAGGTATATTGCATATTAATGAACATTTAGAGTATGAATACACCAGATTTAGCCATCAGGCTAATTTTCATCTGTCGTCCCAGGCAATTAGGGGTTCAACATCTTGCTCAAGGACACTTCGACACATTTTCTGAAGTAACCCGGGATCGAACAGCCAATCATCCAATAACCATTCTACCTCCTGAACTATGCCACCCCTTGATTAATCTACAATTAATAATTTTAACCTTAATCTACAATTGATCAGTAGATTAAATGTTTTTTGTAGTTTGGTATCTTAGTCATTTAAGTGCTATCAATACATAAAACAAGTACCATATTTCTCGGGCTATAAAGCGCACCAAATTTTAAGGTGCGCTATCAATTAAGGTGTCATTTAACGTGTCAATATCATACATGAGGTTCATCGGATTATAAAGCGCGCTACAACCTTCGGACCGGAGGTCTTTCTGTGTGTGCGCGTGTCTTGTCTTTAATGTTGTTGTGCTTCATTCAAGCAGTTATCCAGTCACTGGTGTTTTTGGAGGGAGTCTCTGGGAGGCCATCCCTTCCACCTGTCCACCTGAGTTGGTGTTCAGTCTTTCCCAAAGGTCTACGCCGTCTTCCAAAAGCCAATCTTCCTTTATTATTTATTCCCGGGTATCTTCATAGGCTGTTTCGAGGCATTGTTCGCAGCGGATGGGATTTTGTTTCCAGTGTAATTTCTTTCAGTTTGTGAAGCTGAATTGTTTGGGGGTCCTTATACACACACTGTAATATTACCGGTATGTTTAAGCGCGGTACTGGTACGTAGTATCACTCTGCGAGGCCTCTGACTACGTTAGCCATAATGTTCCGTTAATCCATCAAGTGGTGCGGCTCCGTAGCTTTTCAAAGTGGTAGCCTACTAAATCATTTTGACAGATCTTTTAGTGCCATGTACCACATAAAATAGGTTCGAGGTCAGTAAACACAACCAGAATTAATACATAAGGTGCTCCTGAATATAAGGCGCACTGTTGATTTTTGAGAAAATTAAATAATTTTAAGTGGACCTTCTAGTCCAAGAAATACGGTAGTTTGAATTGGGGGGGGTTTCCTTTAGTATTAGCACTTTCAAGTCTGTTGTCATTGCCCATTTTCTCTACATTCAGTAGGCTCTGTGAGCAGTATTCTGTCGTGTTGTTCTATTTATTCATTCTTCTGCTGTTTTTGATGTGATTAAGACTATTTGCTTTTTGTGATAGATATCAAGGTCTGGATAGATTAGATGGTAAACACAAGAATCAGTTCTCGTAGTCAGTGTGTTGGATCCAGGAGTAATGGGCAAGAAAAAAGATCTGGGCAAGTTTGACAAGGACCAAACTGTCCAAACTGACAGAAAGTCTACCGTGGCACAAGTCACAGAAAATTTCATTGATGGTTACAGGAGGAATGTGTCCCAACACATTGTGTCGCATCCTGCTGCGTATTTGGCTGTATAAAAGCAGACAAGTCAGATGACACCGTCTGTCTTCGAAAGCACTTACAGTGGGCACACAAGCATCAGAAGTGGACATTGAAGCAGTGGAAGACGGTGGCCTTGTCAAATTAGTCCTGTTTTCTTTTATGTAACGTGGATGGCCGTGTACCTGTACACTGTTTGCTATAAAGTTTATATGTGCCACTCACCTAAGTATCATTGTATTCCAGGTATGCCCTTCATGGCAATCATATTCTCTGATAATTTGAGGAACATAATGATGTGTTAAAAAAATGCATTTTATTTAAAGGTGTCTTTCCTGACACTCCAGATCACCTCACATCAAATACATTTAAACAGCTGTAAAAAACACTAGTGGAATCAACAATAAGCAATAGAGCACATATCAGCAGGAGTTAGAAAAATACTAATTTGATGCCATTGAAGTGAGTGTGCTAGTTTAAAAGGCTGGGTTTTAATTGCTGTTTTGAATTCTGTAATGTAGTCTGAGAAGTGGATGTGACGGGATGGATGCATTATAGGAGAAATCCCTGGCACCCATTGTGCTGATGTTGATGGCTGGGAGTGCCAATAGACCTGCTGGTGAAGACCACAGGGAGCAAGATGGAGTGTAAGACTGAAGGAGGTCTGTGAGATAAGGAGGCAATAGATTATGAAGAGCTTTGAATTTTAATACAATTTTAAAGTTAATCCACTGTGACAAAGGAAGCAAGTGTAATTGAATCAGCAGGGGGGAGACATGTTCAGTGGACTTTGAATGGGAAATAATTGTGCTGCAGAATTGTGGATGACTTGAAGTTGGTGAATAAATTTGTTGGGGAGGCCTGCCAGGATCACATTGTAATAGTCAATGTGTGATGGGACCAAAGCATTGACTATGGCATCTGTGGAGTGTTGTGTTAAAGCAGGACACAGTCTAGAGATGTATTACAGATGGAAAGAGGCAAATAGTTAATATGACTGGAAATGGAAAGGGTATTATAGCGTCACAGCTCTTAGCCTGAGAGGAAGACCAGTACGCTGGCTCCAGCAACAGGGAGTGAGCAAGTATTGGTTTTCCATAGTGCAGATTTAGTGCCAATGAAGAGTAGCTCTGCTCTACTACTGTTGAATTTTAGATAATTGTTATTCATCCATATCTGTATATCATAGAGACAAGCAGTGAGGGTAATGGAGGGCAGTGTTGAAGTGGGCTTAGTGGACATATAACGCTGTATGTCATCAGTGGAAATTGATACCACAATGACAAAAGATGTTGCCAAGAGGGAGGAGGTAAATGATAAACAGAAGTATTCCCAACACTGAGCCCTGTGGAACTTTATGAGGAATTATCAAAGTTTCTGACGGGTAATTCTGAATTTGTACAAAATGTGTCCTATCTGCAAGGTAGCACGCAGACTACTGATACACAGGGCCCTGAACTCCAATGCTAGCCAGATGATCCATGAGGAGCTGATGGAATCTAGTATTAAAGACTCTGGTGAAGTCAAAGAGGATGAGGACTGGACTTGATAGAGTAGACCAGTCAGCTCCACAAAGGAGGCCATTGGTGATCTTAACAAGAGCTGTTTCTGTGCTAAGTTTGAGTTGAAAGCCAGATTTGAATTATTCAAAGAGATTACTGTTATCAGGGTAGATCTTGAGTTGAAATACGGCTACTCTGTCAAAGATTTTGTAGGCGAATAGTAAATTAGAAATAGGCTGGTTGTTGTTTTGATCATTAGAATCTGAATTCGATTTTTTTAGAGTTGGTCTTATTGTGGTAACCTTCAGTGAAGGGAGAGTTGTATCAGTGGACAGAGAGAAGTTAATGATGGAGGTTATTAGGGATGATAGAGTGCAGGCGTGTTTTAACTAGGGCTCTGGGAATTGGATCATGGTGACATGTGGAGATGCCAGATTTAGTAATACGTTCAAAAAAGAGGTTTGAAGTCAGAAGACGGAATTGTATTAGGACAGTAGATGGGGAAAGTTTCATTGTGCTTGTTGATGGTAAGTCGGTCTGCATAATGTTAGTAGGGACTAGCTGCTCATGAATAATACTAACTTTGGGATTGAAAAGCATTTTTAAAAAGTGGGGCATTTTCTAGCAGAAAGGTTACTGATCTTATTGGTTTCAGGTGGATTTAATAATCTTTTCACTGTGGTGAAGAGTTCAGTATTCCCTCCAGCTGCACTGATGATATTTGCATAATAGGATGTTTTAGCTCTTGAAAGAGCATTTGTGTAATGCAGTATACGATCCAGGTAATCTTTTTGAGAACAGCAAGTACAGGCTTGGTGCAAAACCTCTCAAGGTGCTGACATAGAGCTTTCAACTGACGTAGTTTAGGGTGTGTGCCAGCGGGCAGTATGGGTAAATGAGACGACCTGTGTTTTCAGTTGGGCTAGAGTATCAAGTATAGAAGATGTAATAGCATTGTAGTAGGCCATAAGATCAGGGAGTGAGGCTTCAACATGCAAACTTTTGAATAATCATGTTTGTGTCAAAACACACGAAGCGGTTCTTTTGGATGAGAAAGTACACGTGATAAATTTGAAAAAAAGACCTCCCAAATCACTAAAATGGTGAATCAGTTAATCTAGACATATTTTGTTAAAATAAATATCCCATCACTCATACAGGTGACATCTTCAGTCTAAGCTGACTGCAGGCATCCCCACCTTTTATAACCAATACAGTTGCATAACAACCAAACCCAAGGATGGTTTCATATTCAATTTAGCCATTGACCGGGCTTTCAATTGTAATGTACAATTCACAGAGGATTGAGGAAGTGTTGCAATCACAGCATTGTATGATGGCGATGGATGTAGTCCTAGCCCCACCCCCCCCCTTGAATCGAGGGGTGGGATAAGACATTGGACATTAATTGTATAGATATAATTCATGATGGCCCAGCAAAAAAGTCACAACCACAAAGCATGGTAAACAAGACAGTTAAAGCAGTTTGGAATTGTCAAAAATGTAAAATCAACCTGAGCATATGCTTGAGCCATAAAAGAAATAAAGCAAAAGTAGATGTCTGTCTTGATACGGTTTATTTTTAGACGATAAAAAGTACTGAACAAGGAGGGCATGTCATCATTTCCCTGTTCAACTTCGTAGCAGAAAATTTTAAGATTTTAGCCAAAATAGACCTATTTTGCCCTTTTCACATATTTCACATATAATTTCACACATTTTAGGCACACCCAATTTGTAGACTTGATTGGTTATTTCAGGTTATCAGCTTGAAAAGTCCATATTTCATGGGTGGGGGCCTTTAATCCAGTTTTGTTCCTCCTGTGTGGCCGCTGTATGTGGAGAGATCCTTAAAAAGGGCCCGGCATGTATCCAGAATTGCTGACACCTGCTGCTGTCCTCTCCATCAGCCTGCTTTCCTTCATGGCACTGGATATTAGGTCTAACACCAGGCAAAAGGTGAATGGAAATAAAGAAGACATGTTGATACATGCATGACAAAGGATGGGTTACTGTGTGAGAGGAGCTGATTTGCCATTTAGTGTGCGAGAGAAACTGAGTTACTTGATAGGTTTGCTTTTAAGAGGATGAACGCAATAAAAACTTGCTGGTGATTTAATCCACAAGCTCAATTCAGACAGCGCAGATCTATGAATCACACCCAGACCTGCAGTTCATTGGTATTAATTAATTTACTCTCATTGTAGTAGGCCTACTCGAGTAATTCATATTGTGTCTTTGTTTACTTGGAGCATATTTTCTTGGTCAAAATCTCTTTATCAGTCACTGCTTAATCAAAAACCTTTTCCATCCATTTCACTTTAAATGTATTTTTCAAATTAACCAAATCTGATAACTCAAAATCTCCCTCATTTTGCTTTTCCCAGAAATTACCTACCTCCTGTTTCAAATCATGTTTGTTTTTCCATACAAAGTAACTAAATCTCTTGTTAATTTATTTTCATGTGGACTCATGTACAGCTAAAGAAACAGTGGGGTATGCAAATCTGGATACACCCTGAACTTTGGTTTAAAAAAAATCCTTCTTAATTTAGAAAAATCTTTTTGGAGCAACATATTCCAAATCATTGTTTCCATTTGTTCTGGAGAAAAATTAGAATTTTGTTACACAAAATTATTTTTCGATATATGAACACCTAAGTACTTTATCATGTAGCCTAATAATTTCACATTTTGAGTTATCAGTTTCATATTTGATCCTTGTGAGAAATATTCAATGACTAGTTCAATGATTCTTGGTTTTATGATCGATTCTATTTTAATTACATTTTATCACAAAAAATGAAAAGCAGTTTTGTTGATAAATGTGATATGATAGAGGTAAATGGCAAATGTTCACCGTAAATGGTGCATATATTATTTATACTTGAGGCAAAGTAATCATCTGTCAAGCATTTTTAGATCATTTTTATAGTTGTATTGATTTAAAACAATTATGTGGTGGGTCCACCTGAACCGTGAACATTGGTTGAGTAACAAAAACATGAACACCACACAAAAGTTGGGAAATAATGCTGTATCATCAGCCCGCTCACTGGGTAATCCTCGTTTCTCTATGAAATATCAAAAAGCCTTGAATTTTGGGACTGTTTGATAAGGATGGAGATCATAATTCTTTCACAATAAGGACAAGAAAAGGAGGAAATGGAAAACCTTGGCATTTATGCACTCCCTTTTTAGAAGTATTAGGATATAATACAACCGTTTTGGGGCTCCCCAGGAGCTGATGACCTAGAGACAGTGGGTTCAAATCATCCATGGGGCATCAGGAAGGGCATCCAGCCATAATCCCCAAGCTTAATCTAAGTCCCTGTCCACCCCCACAACATGGGGACTAATGGTGACATGTGAAAATGGGTCTTCTGGATATGATACAACAGTCCTTATAGAACATTTTAATCGTGGGTATTAGTTTTCTCCAAAACCAAAGACCTAATTCATTTAAAATAGAAATCGATGCTCACTTTTATCGAATGCTTTATAGAAGTTAAGAAACAAAAGTTGTGCACAAGGTTCTACCCTATGAGAATAGTCTATCAAGTACAAGTCTAATTCACCTTTTATAGTGAATGGACATATTTTTATTGAGTGCTTTTCTAGTATAACAACTACTCAAAGCAAAGCACTCTACAACATATGCCTCACATTTACTGAGCATAGGGGGTGTTACAGCTGGAGTGGGGTTGTTTCCTGATGCCCTGTGGTGTGATCGAACCGGTGACATCTGACTTTGAGATGTGGGGACTCCACCGCAGAGTTACCGCAGCCCCAATGGTGGTTAGCTAGCCAGCATAGCGCTATCTCTGATAATGTATCTTTGTAATTTTTCTACATTTCTTTCTTTCTTTTTTTAAGCAGTGATTGATCATGAAAAGTTTGAAGTAAGCCTCCTACTAATGAAGTGGACTATTGATATTTATTCATCTATTTTTAAATCTGTTTTGAGTTGGTCTTCTGTGCAGTGTTCACAATGTGTGTATGTGTTCTTTGTAGAACACGATGTGAAATATAAACAGCAATATTAGTCACATCCGTATAGGTTTGCATGGCCCTCTGCAGTGGCAATGGCAGCTCAGAAGTGGAGCCTACGCATCAGGAAATGACAAGCCAGGTGTTGCAGGGTTTAATCCCACTACATCTGATGTTAATCCCCCATGCTCCATCTAGGACTGTGTCCAACCTCATAAAGTGGGTACCAATCCTGACATCCAAAAACTCACCCTTCTCATATGACGATGTGACATAAAACCAGTTTGGGTTTCATATTCGATTTCATGTAGTTTTTTTTCAAACATTTTAGTAAATACAAGGTAGATCACTTTGTAATCTACATGTAAAAGGGTTGTTGGTCTCCAATTTGAAAATAAGAGCTTATCTTTGTGAACTTTAGGGAGTAAACAAATGAAACATGGTTTCATAGTGGAAGTCCTTCTCTGTTAAGATGATGGTGGTATGCGTACATTATGAACTAGATCTTTCACAAACCCAACTGGAACTCTTTCTTCACTTCTGGGATTTGGGAAATTATTTTGTTTGTTCAATCTCAGTTTGTTTTGGAGGTCATCTCATTTTGCTGTGAAGCAAGTATATTAACCCTGATCATGCTAAGTCTGTTCTATCTTTTCATATCTCTCTTCACGTTCAACCATCCGGTCTTTCATATCTGTAGTGCTTGCTCCATTCGTTCGTTCTTAGTGTGATTATGTCCCTCTTGATTGTATTCAGTTCTGTTTGTTGGAAGTCTCATGTCTAATATTGGAGCTCATTATGTTGGGGTATTTTTTTTAACATTTAAATTGCTTATAACTATGTTTATCACTTTTTTTTCCCCCGACAGCTTTTTTCCTTTACAGTGAGTCCTTTCATGACATCACCAGAAGTCCGCTCCCACTTTTTAAGTGAAGAGCTGTAATTTTTCTGTTGACTTTCTCCTCATCTGAAATGAAGATAGAAGGTGTCATCAGGTTTTGTCATCATTCTCGTTTCTGTCTCGATATAAAGCCGTCTGAGATACCAGCGGGGATTTAGGGCAAAATAAACTTGCCTTGCCCTGACCATACACCTCTAGAACACATGTTTCACTGCCCCTTATTAATAACTTTATGGCAAATGTCCCCCTCAGACAGTTAAACAGCTAATTTATACAGAGAGCACACACTGAGAGCAGAGCCAGTCTCTGAATACTGATCAGTTTAGAGAGAGTTTGCGTTTCTTCTTCACTCACATCATTGGTCATTCCCCCTACACCTCCCGCTGAAGAGAGATTTTTCTGCTCCACTCATCAAAAGAACAATAGGAACTTTAAATGGGCTAATCCTAATGCTCGAGTAGAATAGAGTTCGTTCGCTTGGGGTTTCGTTTAAGCTGTTGTGGTCAGGCAGCTGAACCTGAAGGCATGTTTTTTTTAAGTTTTTTAAAAGTTTTTTTAAATGAAGGCTCATCCTCACTATTTCACTAGGTATGGCCTAAGCCGATGAGAATATGGATCTTTTTGAAGGCAACAGGTATCAATAATTGACATTGTAATAAAGGATACAGCAACACGACGACAGTGTGAATGTCATTAAACGCAGACAGCCCTCGAAAGAACCCCACTTGTGCACATAGCAGGAATGAATGACTTGGCTCAAGAAAGGAAACGGTTTGGATAAGATAGGAGAGCGTTTTCCTCTACCTGTCCTTACTGTGTGTGTGTGTTGTGTGTTGGCAAGTTGCATGTTTCTATGGTCACTAGATTTATTTGCAATAGCTATGTGTGAAGCTCTTTTGCACCACCAAACAGTTGCCACGTTGACTCTTCTGGCCTTACTTCCCTTCCCTGACCTACACTCTCTACGACATAGCCAATGGGGTATGTCCTTAATGTATATAAGGTATGCAAGTACTGCAATTGAAGTTTTATTCACAGTTGTATAAAGAAAATGGCTGCACTTGGATAGATTATAGTCTGAAGCATCATTTGGACTCAATTTTTAGCTAAAAGTTGATGCAGTTTGAGATGGTGTCCTATAAACATTGTGAGATTGAATGGCTTTTACTAAATACTTTAGATTGGCCAATCATGACATGCAAAATGAACCTCTCAATCTAGGTTTGCTTTCATTTACAAGGTGACCATATAAGGAAATCCTGCGTGTATAAATTATCAGTTTGCCAATCATCTCAAGGCGGCATCTTGGAGAGACGGCATAGTTCAAGAGGTGGTGCAGGTTGCATAGTAATCGGAAGATTGATGGTTTGATCCCTGACTCCTTCAGATAGCATGTTGAAGTGTCTTTGAGCAAGACACTTGAACTCCTAACTGTTCCTCAAGTGCAGTCAGCTGTCCACTGCTCCTATACAGTAGGATGGATTAAATGCAGAGGACACATTTCCTTGTAAGAGCAAAATGACCCAAAAAATGTGGCTTTTCTTTCTATCTCCATGATTAATTTGGGCAACGATTTCCTGAAGCATTTTCTTTACCTGTTAAATCTCCCTGACATATACCAAGATTTTAATTACAGTAACATTCTGTGATCGTGAACCTGACAAAACAGTGTGGTCTGTGTGTAATGAGTCAACCTGTAATCATTGCTCAAGTCCGCTTTCACCCGTGCATCCTGGGTAAATTAGACAAGCCATGCTTTTAATCTAATATTCTACACTCTAGATGTCAGTGAACTTTGGATAGTTTGTTATCATGAGGGAGGACATTCTCTTCCACAGCAGCATGGTAGCAAGTGCACCTCTGGTCTATTCAAGTTTTCTGGAATTCATTAACATTGAGATCTCCACTTTACTCAGAGACCGCAGTTTACCAGCAGTATGATGGATTGCTTCAGAGTAGAAATTAAACCACTGGTGGCAAAAAGGAAAGCGCTAGCTGGTCGGACAAAAGAAAAATGAACAATTTACAGAATGATTGCCAACATAACAATGGTAACATAAATTAAAATAATAGACTTATTTTTATATCGTACTTATCTACCCTATTGACCACTCAAAGCGCTTTACAACATATGCCTCACGTTTACTGAGCATGGGGGATTAAGGCCGGATGCCCTTTTTCTGATGCCCTGCAGTGAGATCAAACCCCCTAAACCCAACTTGAAGGCATACTCTACTGCCAAAATGATTTTTTATCACGTAGTAGATAAGAGTCAAATACCCTAGTGAAAGTACAAGGTCTGTGTGAAGTGTTTTAGGTGCTTGGCATATGTCAGTGGATTGAACATGTCAAATGCTCACTATGTGTGAGTGGAATAACAAAATGTTGTGAAGGAAAGGTTAATAAGCATGGAAATGTATTGAAAGTCTGTAATGGGAGATGCCCTTCTTGAGGCACTAGGAGAGGAAATTAGTAAGAACAAGGCAGTTTTAATTCAGAAAGCTAGAACCAGAGGGGTTATACATACATTATGGACTGATGATGCAG
>OMLC01002304.1:0-10499 GCA_900302585.1 Regalecus glesne
TCATCAGAGACCCAGGCGGAACCCTCCCTACAAGCCACTCAAATGAAGCTGAAGAAAGCCAGGCTAGCTGATGACCTGAATGGAAAGATCGCTCAACGGCCTGGCCCCATGGAGCTGGTAGTGAAGAACATCCTGCCCGTGGACACTGCCATCGAGGACGTTGTCTCTGGTACATGGCCACAAGCACTTAAATACTCAGCCTTATCTGTCTTAAAAAGTTTCATGAAGATGAGATTAAAAAAAATTAAGCTTAATTATCACCCTCAGTTAATTTTAATTGTGCACCACCATGTGTCCCCTATTTGTCACCTGTTTAAGTGATGAAACATTTCTGAATAAACTTCTCATCCAGTTGAACCGATTCACCTTTTTGTGAAGGTAGTCTAGATCCAATATTCCATTGAATATAAAGCTATGTTTTAACAGAGCTTTTCTGGGGAGCTACAATAGCTCAGTAGTAGAGTGTGTGCCTCCAAGTTAGGCAATTTAGGTTCGATCGCACCTTGGGGTGGGGGGTAAAGAAGGGCATCTGGTCTTAATTCCCCATGCTTGGTAATTGTGAGCCATACATTGTAAAGCACTTTGAATTCAGTAAACTAGAGAACTGATGTATAAAAATTAGTCCATTTACCAAATTTTATGGACTATATATCATGTTATGCAGGCAATGGTCCCCTTCAATAGTAAGGCCCTGTCCACCAAGCCACAAGGATCTAATACTGTCGATTAAGATGTAAAAGACACTGCCCATAATTATCAGTCAGATGGCATATCTACTATTGCTGACTAGTCAAAAACAAGTGTAATAAAACAATTGAGAATAAACAGAACAGAGAAAATGGATAAATAGAATAGTAGCAGTGATATGTGTCACTTAATGGCGTTGGTTGGAAAATAATGGGAATGTAATTGGCCAAGAGGTATTTCTAAACAAATCCTCATACTAATAAACAGTCCCTACTATGTTTGTGATAGAAATTGGTGCGAATATGCTTGCTCTCACCTAGTAAGTGGACTAGCTTGTGGGGGAAGTCACATTGTTATTGATGACTCATATGATGAATTGTTCAAATCAGTGGAGGGGGCAGAGCCATGAGGATCCCCTGTTTGAAATGTGGACATATGACTCTCAGGAAGTTTAGATGGTAGAGTATCTTGAAATTAGTTTGATTTATTTGTCCGTGGTTCAGAACTTACCATATTTGTTCTGAATGGTTCCTATTGTATCAACATCATTATGGCATTCACGGGAAGTAAGAAACCAATAAAAATGCTTTTGACACAGATTTAGCTCTCACTGTTGTAAGTGCAACGCGTGAGATTTGTTTTGAAAAAGAAACATATATTTCTCTTTATCCCTCTGGGTTTTTACATCTGGACTTAGTTATCAGCAATCCATCCAGGCTCAGGCTGCTTGTCTCTATGCTCACAGGCAAGATAACCTTTTCAATTCAGGAAAAAAGTAAAGGATGTCAACATATAACCTCCATTGTTTAACATGATATAATGGGAAGATGTAGCCACGTTCAGTTTTATGAAATGATTTTCTACTTTTTGACCTATCTCTTGACAGATGACAAGGTGAGCCTGCCTCAGATTCTTGATGTGTACAGTTTTGATGAAGACAGTGTTGACGCCTTGTCACCGGAACAGCCTGCCAGCCAGATGTCTCAGAGCTCCTCTTCTGGCTCACCCAGGGAGTCAGAGGTGGCCGAGGGCTTATCTACATCCCCGTGCTTCAACGCCATAATGCAGGTACATCTCACAGCCAGGCATAGACACTGTGGCTTGCAGCAAATACATTTCCGGTCACTCTGTTTCCACTCGGTTATTCTCATGTGGATTTCAAAGCCAAAATAAGAAAAGCAGAATATAAACCTGTAAATACATTTCAAAGAAAAAGAGCATGGATAATTTTATATTTTATGTTTCCATTTAGCATAACCTTTTATATAAAGTGATTTACAAATGTCAGCAGTTAGCAGATGCATTTGTGTTTCATTCGACAGGAACCACAAAGCCTCAAATATTAATCATATAATAGCTGAAGTTGCATATATAGTCAAGTGAATTTAATCAAAGTATGCAATGGGTAGGTCATCAACAGTGTCATAAATTAAAGACAATTCAAATTGGCTGGACAGACGCTAAGCAACATTACAGATAAACCATATTCAAGACTGCATGCCCTGTATGTCCTGCATATTATCTCAAATGCAAAGTGTAAATGCATGAATGGTAAGTTGCTAACAGTGGTAGAATGCCTTAGGATGTAGGGTGGTCATCTAGTAATCAGCAGATTGGTAATTTGATCTCTAGACCCGGTAGAAAATGTATCAAAGTCTTCTTGAGCAAGACACTAAACCTCTATCTGCTCAAGCCCTGCGATGGAATGGCAACCTGTCCAGGATGTATCCACCGCCTTTCCACCAATGAGCACTGGAATAGGCTCCACCAAGACTCCTCGACTTCACTTCAGATAACAAGTTGATGATGGATGGATGGATGAACCAACAATGATGGAAGGAATATTTGGAGATCAAATTATAATTTAGTTGGATGATGCCACATATTAGTGTAGCAGCCATACTTTGAGACCATTCACAAGGCAGCCCCAGAAAACAAAAGTTGTTAGGCATATCCCAGGCATGTCACTCACCAGGTGAGTTCTTCTGAAGAAGTCGCCTGGTGGGCGACAAAACGTTTCCAAATAAATTTCTGATCCAGTTGAACTGATTCACCTCTTTTTTTGTGATTTCCATACCTGGATTATTGAGCATGCATCAAGACATGTTGAATGAATGTTTATATGTTGTATGAATGTTAAAATGACTGTTTTGTCCCACGTAGGATGGTGATTACCTGCCCAACTGTCCCTATGACAGACACACACATACATGTACACACACACTGCAAAATATGTCTATCTAATCAAGTAACTCATATGCTTACTGTGTCAAAAAATGTTTTTTTATTTTTGGGTAAAACAATAAAAATTCTGCCTGTGAACCGAGATCATTTCTCTGTCCAGTGCAGCTAAGAATGTCTCTTTGCCTGTATTAATTTGAGTCACAGTATCTTGATATGAACAGAGTGGTCTGCATTTTTTCAAATTGTCTTTTGCTTTTTCCCCCACAAGAAAACTCTGGAAACATTTGAAACTGCATGGTAAAAAAGGGGAGTCATCTCAGTCACCAGACAGATAATGTCTCTTTGAGATGACTTATTATAGATAATTTTTGCAGTTCACTGAATCGGACATGTGGTTCCTATATGTCTCTGCTTATCTCAGCACTCTCCGCTAACTGCTCAGTCCACTTCGGATGTACCCAGCCTCATGTCCACCAATGAGCCGCAGACCAACCATCTGGCAGCCACATCTCAGCCAGTTACCACTGCTGCCCACTCCATGCGGGGGCCCATTCTCGTGAAGGTGAATTATTTTGTTGTTGTGCTTTCTTAACAGAGCTTTTCTTATAAGGAGATAGGCTGCTGGCAACTTGTTTTGCATATTCAAGGTTCATATAAATCAGCACCACATTAACCTCGAATCTTCAAAGTTATCTTAAATGAAAAAAGTGGGGAATATTGTTTGAAGGCAAGGTTCATTTTAGCAATTCTTTTTTTTAACCAAATTGCAATATTACCTAGATTTTTTATATCCACTAAATGTGAAAATACAGCCCTAGTATTTGATTCCCTCTTTTCTATTAGTTGTTGTCTTTCCATGCATGTTTCTTTTGACAATGTAATGAGAGATGCAGACTTAGCACATCACATCTGTGTTTCGTCATCCTTAAAATATGCGTCAGTATTGGGGTGAGCTGAGAGTCAGAATTTAGCCAAGTCAAAGGCAGTTCAAAAAACAACAAGGGCCTTAAAGTGAGGCTCACAAATCCAAGGACTTAAAAATGCCAGCTGCCCAAAGTCTTCAATTAGGTTCAAATGACAGGCTTGCCTTCCATGTCCAATGTAAAATTTAAGAGGGGAAAAAAAAAAAAAAAGAGGGACTGAAGCAATAACTTGTGCATTTATCTTAATCCTGCTTCCCCCAGAGCATATGCTGAACTCCCTCCCTGCCTTAGCGTAAGATAAGAGAAGGAATATAACAGATTTTTATTTGGAACCTGCTTTGCATTGACTGGCTTGAATTGATGTATTCATGGCTAGGACTTGTGTTTGTCAAATGCCATACTATTTTCATGTGCATCCTGTAATTATAAATTGTGAAACAAAAAGGGCCACAACACATCCATTTCCACTCCCCCATTTCCTCATCCTGTCTTTCTCACTTGCCGTTTGAACCATGTCCCACCTATCTGCAAAAAATCATGCAACAGGAAATGTTGTCTCATTGTGTCAAGTCTCATTGTGCAGAGGTTTAACTGTATTTCTCAACATCTATGGCATCAGGATCAGTCAGAGGCCCAAAACATATTTCTCAGTAGGTCCTCTGATGCACTTAAACATCCCCCTCCTTTATACGCGATATGTTATCTTCCTTCAGCAAACCCAGCCAAAGATGACCAGTGACAAAAGCCGGAGCAAGAAGAGCAAAGAGCCCAAGACACGGGTGAAAAAGCTGAAGTACCACCAGTATATTCCACCAGACCAAAAGCGGGAGCTGAATGATGTGCCCATGGACTCCACCTACGCCCGACTCCTGCAGCAGCAGCAGCAGTTCCTCCAGCTCCAGATCCTCAGCCAGCAACAGCAGCACTATAACTACCAAACCATTCTCCCTGCCCCACTGAAGTATGCCACGAATACATGTAACAAAAACACACCACTTGCACCACTCAGATCTGTACATGTAAAGACATGTATTTGACTTGGCTGTCCCACAAACTCTGCCTTTGTCCTAATGCATGCTCAATAATTCAGATAAGAAAATCACAAAATATTTATTAATTCATCAGGATACAGCATTTATTGAGATAAACATTTCAGCTCTCATACAGGTGACATCTTCAGTCTGAGCTCACTACAGGCATTCCCACCCTTATAACCAATACAGTTGCATCACAAAATGGGGAATTGGTTCAGTCTGAGCAGTCTGCTTAGACTGAAGATGTCTCCTGTTTGAGTGACGAAATGTTTGTGAATAAGGTGCTCATCCAGTTGAACTGATTCACCTCTTTTTGTAGCTGGATAATAAGTTTATTCAAAAACGTTTAATCACTGAAACGGGTGACATATTCACATCCTTGATAGGAAGGAACGCTGGTTTGAAAGGGGTGTTAAAGAGGCCATCTTTGTAAAGAGGGAATTACCATCCTTGAACAAAGGTGGGGGCCTAAGAGTATATCTGTCATCATCTTGCGATGCTGTAATTGCAAATATTCCCCAGTCCTTTGTGAATAGTGCTCATTACCACTGAATGTCTTGATGCATGCTCAATAATCCAGGTAGGGAAATCACAAAAAGAGGTGAATCTGTTCAGCTGGATCAGAAGATTATTTCAGAAACGTTTCGTCACTCACTCGGTGACTTCTTCAGTCTGACTGAAGAAGTCACCCGTTTGAATGATGAAACATTTCTGAATAATCTTCTTATCCAGTTGAAGCATTTCAAATTTTTTTGATTTCCTTACCTGGATTACTGAGCATGCATCAAGACAATACAGTTGCAAAATGATGAAAATCAATGATGGTTTCATATGCAAATTATCCATTTTCAGGAATTTCAGTGTTAATGTGTACTAATCATAGAGGATTAGGCAATGGTTGCAATCATAGCTTTGTAAGGTGACAGGTGTAGAGATACCATAACTTGTACATTCAGTAAACCAAATAGGCACTGGCCAAGAAGATTGCCCAACACAGAAAAGCTAACATATCAGGCAAAGAAACCACAGTCTATACCCATCTACAGGCCAGTGGTCACTCTTTATTTATTTATGTATTTATTTATTTAGTTAGTTAGCTAGTTAGTCCCTTTTTTCCCGCTAGAATTCCCAGAGTTAATGCTGGGTCCATCACTTCAATGCCCCTCAAGAGGGTTGACAGGAAGGAGGAAGCTGTAGCATGTGTCTCCTCCAAGTCACATGATGTCAAGCCCTCGCTATTTCACACATCACGGTCTCATTGGGAGGCAAGCACATTGCTTGGCCGTCGGAGGAGAATTAAGCGAGAGTACTTTCCGTTCACTTAACCACCAGTGCCTGGACAACCCAGAGGGGGACACTAGGAAATCTTGGATCCTTTATCCAACCTAACCCTTATACCTATGTGAGGCTTAGCTAATTATGCCCCACTAACTATGGACCTCCAGCTGTGGTTGGATATGGTGCAGTTGGGATTCAAACACCCAACTGCATGATGCAGAGATGCACTGAACATCGCCTAGTGGGCACCCTTTAAAGGATGAGGATGTACAGGGACGGAGGAATGCTAATTTGAATGAGGAGTCAGAGGCCATCTCTGAGAAGAGGGGAAGACCATCCCTGAACTAGGAGGCTAAGAATACATCTTTTACCATCTTTGGAGCTTTTGCCCAATTCTCTGTGAATAGTACTCATTACCATCACCCATCCATCTATCCATCCATTGTCACCCACTTATCTGAAGTCAGATCACGGAGTCATGCTGGAGCCTATCTCAGTGCTCACTGGGCGATACGCAGGGAAACACCCTAGACAGGTCACCATTCCCTGTCAGGGCTGAGTAATGAAGTATTTCTTTCAATAAACACTGGATCCAAATGAACGGATTCGTCTTTTTAAAAAAACCAACTACCTGCGTTTCGTTGGCTAATTTTGTGTTAAGCTTCATGCATATGTGGTCGTAACAACACCTGAAACATAATCATTGGTTCTTGTCGGTAATGTGTTTTGTTATTATATAATCTTATTCTAATAATCCTAATTTTGAAAAGAGCTTTCCCCTGGGCTGAAGCAAAGCAAGCTTTCATGGTTGTTTCCACCGCAGCAGCTGTTTGTTTTAAATACTTGACTATATTTGTTGATTACATCCTACACACAGAAGCTGTTGATGGTGAGAGATGAATGCTGGCCGCAAAAGCACCTCCATGTCTCATCTATACTCCTGTTGTCTTGTATTAACAGACCAGGAGCTGTTGGACAGAACAGCTGCTCCAATATGGTCTCTTCAAGTGGAAACGGTCTTTCCACCCCACACACAGTCTCCATAACCAGTATTGACTCTGTGAGGCCCAACCATACTCCACCCAACTACATGCCAGATCATTTACCTGCCAATCTGGATGAAATGAAGGTGACAACCTGCCCCCTTGCTATCTGCTAATAGTTAGATCATACATATTTAACATGCATGTTGCTACTAAGGGCAAAATATGTAAAGCTTTTATTTGAGGTACATAACAGCAAATTATTTTGCGTAACCATGTATCATCTATTGCCTGTGATCCTTTCTCCTACCCATATTCCAATTCTATATTGCTTTGCAAGTATTGTCTGTGGCACAATTCAATTTCCTCAGTGGGAATAAATAAACAATGTTTTATCCTATCTTTTCCCTTCTATAGGTTGCTGAGCTTAAAACAGAGCTGAAATTAAGAGGACTCCTGGTGTCTGGCACGAAGACAGATCTTATAGAGAGGCTTAAGTCATATCAAGAGAGCTCCAACAACCAGCCTGCTGCCATCATGGACTCCACAGCCGCCCTGAATCACTCGGTATCCGAAAGCATAAAGCTGACACCCCCCATGTCCCCCATCGCCTCCAAAGTTTCCAGCCTGGGTATAGAGGAGAACAGCATAGCAGACAACCAGGTCTCATCTGCAGTTTGCACCAGCCCCACTAGAAACTCCCCAATTGGAGTGCCAGAAGAGGAGAGCCGAGTAGAGGCTAGGACATCTGAGAAGGACCGGAGGATCCATGAGAAGGAACGTCAAATAGAGGAACTGATGAGGAAGCTGGAGCAGGAACAGAGACTGGTGGAGGAGCTGAAGATGCAGCTGGAAGTGGAGAAGAGGAGTCAACAACAGGGAAATCCTCTGCCTCAGTCCAGCTCTCCTGCTCTTGTCCAGGTCAAAGAGGAAAACGACACATCCTCCAACTACTTAGCATCATGCTCTCCCACTTGTCACCTAGTGGCCGGGACAAAGGAAGAGTGCCCTGATCAGAGACATGCATCCACACCACCACTGCCTTTTATCAGTGGTCACCAGCAACCATCTCAATCTCTCAGGCAGTCTCTGCCTGGAACTTGTATGCTCTTGCCTGTTTCGGCTGTTGCTATCCAGGTCCCTGAAAACAGTATCAAGTTACAGACCATCGCTAACAGTGGAGCCCATGGCCCCACCAGGGCCCCTGGAGTACTGCCACAGAAAACAGAGGCCTCGGCTGTATTGCAGGAGCAATGCACCAATCACACTCAGCCCAACACACAGGTGAGGGGTAAACATAAACCGTACATAGTATTTGATAAGATAAGATAAATAAGATAAGATATTCCTTTATTAGTCCCACAATAGGAAATTTACAGTTATAGCAGCAAAGTGGAAAGCAAAACAGCGGCAGGAAAAAATCAACAAAGAATATAAAACTTGGCAGTTCAGGTAGTATGGGGCGGCATAGCTCAGTGGGTAGAGCGGTCGTCTGGCAATCGGAAGGTATCAGGATCGATCCCCGGTCCTGCATATAGCACGTGGAGGTGTCCTTGAGCGAGACACTTAACCCCTAACTGCTCCCCGAGCGCCATATGTTGGCAGCTCACTGCTCCTATACAATAAGTTGGGTCAAAAATGCAGAGAAATCCAAATTTCCCCTTGCGGGACTGATAAGGGAATCCTTTCCTTTCTTTCTTTCTTTCTTAGTATATGGAGTTAAGTGAATTAACATTACATTTATATTGCACATCTTATTTCACCCTATCCGTGGAACCATTACCTTATTGTGGTGGAGAGATTTAAGTGTCTCCATGAACCTGAGAGGTGTGTTGTTTGGAGCCTAGTGCTCCTAGTATGGTCTCCTATGGCAAATTAGTCTCAGGTTAGGGATCAGACTAAGAATCGTTCCAGAGGACCCCATGGAAAATCAGGAGAGAAATCACACTACCCTGACTGGAGGAAGCCGGGGTCCTAGTCTTGAGCCAGGCCCAGAATGATGGCCCATCAGCGAGCACCTATTGGCCGAGTTTGCCATGGAGCCCGGCCGGGCTCAGTCCAATAAATGAATGTGGACACTTTTCCATCCTGTAGACCCACCACCTACAGGAAGAACCATTGGGATCGGGTGCACTGCCAGACAGGTAGCAGTGAAGGCAAAGGGTCTCGACAACCAGAACCAAGCAACAGAGACTGGCTTTGGGGACCCTAACCCTCCTCCCTGGGGGGCAAGGAGCCAGAGCTTGTGTGGGAGGTAGAACCTACCAGCTTGATCTGGTGGGGCTCACCTCAACACGCAGTATCGGCTTTGGAACGAAAGTCCAAGATAGAGGTTGGACTTGATTCTTCTATCGAGTTGCCTGTGGTGACAGGCACTGGGCTGGTATGGGAATACTGACAAGTCCCAGGCTGAGTACTGCTATGTTGGAGTTTATCCGTATAGATGAGGGTTGCCTCTCTACACCGTAGGGTTATGGGGGTGAAAACTCTGACCGTTGTTTGTGCCTATGCATCGCAAAGTTCTTCAGAGTATTCTACCTTCTTGGAGACTGAAGGTGGAGTCCTGCATGAAGCTCCTGTAAGGGACTCTTGTCCTTTTACGTGGAGATTTCAACACACATGTGGGCAGTGATGAAGACATGCAGAGGGACACAATTGGGGGAAATGGCTTCCTTGATCTGAACCTTGAGCAGTACTTTGTTATTGAAGTTCTGTGCTAGTCATGGATTGTCCATGCTGAACATTATGTTCAAACATAAGGATACTAAAACATGTATATGGTACCAGAGCACATGGTGATGAGGGAAGCCTCAGAACAGACCCAACAAGCCAAAACATAATGTGGATGAACTGGGAAAGTCTGGAGTAGGCCGCTGTTCAGGAGACCTTCAACTCCCACCTCTGGCAGAACTTTTCTGGCATCCTTGTGGAGGTTAGAACCATTGAACCAGAGTGGGCAATATTCATAGCTTCCATTGCTGAAGCTGTGAGTGTGAGCTGTGGTCTCAAGGTCAAATGTGCTTCTAGGGGCGGTAACCCTCAAGCACCTTGGTGGAGACTAGTGGTCAGGGAAGCTGTCTGACTGAAGAAGGAGGTGTTCTACGTTAAGTTGCCTGAAAGACTCCAGAGATGGTTGTAAGGTACAAGCAGGCCCTAAGAACAGCGGCCTCAGCCATGACAGAGGCAAAGCAGTGGGAGTGGGAGGAGTTCAGAGAAGCAATAGAGAAGGACTTTAAGTCAGGCCTAAAGCCCTTCTGAAAAACTCTCCAGTACTTCAAAGGGGGAAATTGGGAACCATCCAAGCTGTTTAGAGTAAGGATGGTACAATGTTGGGCTCAACTGAGGAGGTAATAGCGTGATGGAAGGAGTACTTTGAGGAACTCCTGAAGCCAACGGACCCCCCCCCCCTT
>OMLC01002304.1:15841-36087 GCA_900302585.1 Regalecus glesne
CAGTGTTTTATTATATATATATATATATATATATATATATATAAACTGCTGAAAGAAAAATTTCAAGATATTGAAACATAAATGTACTCTTATGTGTGTGTTTTTGAAAGCAATATCAACACATCCGTATGGGCATCACTCGCTCCACTTGAACATATTAGAAGAGGACAATTGACCCATAGGGAGCACTGTGTGAACTGGTTCTGCTGAATGTGTCCTTGTGCTCTGAAACTTTCAATTAGTTTGAGGTGTAATCCCAGCAATTTGAGATTTGCACACTCCACTTCAGGCCATTGAGTTTGTTTACCAGACTTTGTTGTGCTACTGTATTTACCTTTGTCTGCACGGGACAAAATAATTGGTCCAGCAGCAAACTTTCTGACCTAAGCTGCCCTCAACAAGTGCTTTTCTCTTCACTACTAAAGGCTCTCTGCACAACAGGCTTCCACTAAGCCCAATTATCTGCTTCCAGAGCATTTCTCCTAATGTTTGAATCAGCTGTGTGTGCATGTCTGTGTTTGGTGGACACGTGAGTGCCCAACAGTAAGTTTGTTTCCGCACTGCGCATCTCTCTCATTCATCTCCACCCCAATGCACTTTTCGGCTTCACAACAACAACGGTTTGCTTTTGAAAAGTTTAAAGGCTAGATTTTATAGCTTCTTGAATGACAATTGCTTTGCCTCTGGAATGCATCTCTGTAATTTGATTTGGTGGTTGCAAGATTGCCGTGAACAAGCAAGGAAGAATGATGTATGCTTTTTACTTTGAATGTGGCACTACCATTTATGGCCTAATAATAATTAATAATGGTTTGAATTTTTTAGGATCTCACAGTGATGCCATTACTTATGTTCCTACTCTGAACATGAGGTGTAAAACATATTGGGCCTGACGACACTGTGATCTCCCGGAGTAATATTAACCATATCAATAGACACATCACAAGCCAAAATACAACAGCCATTAAAATCCTTCCGTCCAGTGTCCAGAAACAGGCACCTTATATCATGTTGAAAGGACAATTTGATAAACTGGAGTCATATTGTGTCATAGTGATATCTAATGGAGAAAACACAAATAGAGCGAGCAAACGAATAATATATATTTATTATTCATGACACTGAGATGCTCTTTCCAATAAAGAAGTAGCCATTGTAATTGAACAATAGACACAGTGTACCTAAGAAATAACTATCTAGTTCACAAATGGGAGATTATTGCCTGGTGAATACTGGGATGGACTCCAGCATGGCTCCACAAACCGACTTTGGATAAGTGGTTGATGACAGATGGATGGATAGATGGGGAGGTAATAAAGTACCTTTTATTTTAATTTCACCCTTAAATAATGGATATGCATCCCATATAATCTCCTTTAAAATGACCCTTGTCTTTATTTGGGATCAATCCCTGTCCTGACTTATCTTGTTTGGGATCAAACCAATGTCGACGTATCTTGTTTTAGTTCCTCATGGGCTCTTCAAAGTATCTGTGTCTTATTTGACTATCCAAATTATTTAGCTCGGTGAAAGGGATGGTGTACTCTTATCTGAGATACTTATCTTTTCACTTTACAGGTGTAAAGCCTTTTGCTGATATCATGATGCATAATTAGTATGCTTATTTGATTTGCACATTGTATATATAGTTTATATCTTGTACCTTTTATACAAATATAGTATTTCTTAATTCTGTTGTAAATACCAGGACTATTTGGGGTTTGCTATTTGTGAATACCTGTGATGTAAATGCAGCATTTTGGATCTGTCAATAAAACTGATGGAGAATCATGTGATTTATGTTTGTAATTTGTTGGTGGAATACACAGTCAAACCTAAGCACTGTGACAATAATTGAATTGCTCAATGTAGTTTGGAGTGAACATAACTAATGAAAGTCTTGTGTAAAGTTCAGCATGCAAAGTTTTTATCTACTGAACCATCCATGCAGGCGGGTAGTGGGTTAAGGCACC
Source organism: Regalecus glesne (assembly GCA_900302585.1). Taxonomy (NCBI): domain Eukaryota; kingdom Metazoa; phylum Chordata; class Actinopteri; order Lampriformes; family Regalecidae; genus Regalecus; species Regalecus glesne. Next base: position 17,815 of record OMLC01002304.1, read on the forward strand.
TATGTTCAGTGCATCTCTGAGTCATCAGTTTGAATCCTGGTTTCACCGTTTCCAAGCACGGCCATAGTTAGTTGGGCATAATTGGCTGAATCTCACATGGGTATTTGGGTTGGATAAAGTATTCTGGGTTTAGTAGTGTCTCCCTCTAGGTCGTCTGGGTGCTCATGGTTAAATGAATGGAAAGTATTCCGCTTCGTTCTCCTTCAAAGGTAAAGCACTGTGCTCTTCCCGCGAGACCGCGATGTGTAATAGCGAGGGCTTGTCATCACGTGACTTGGAGGCCTTATGCTACGGCTTCCTCCTTCCTGTCGTCATTCTAGAGGGGTACCAAAGCAGCTGACCTAGCAGTAGGCAACTCGGAGAATAAAGGATAAAAAGGAAGAGATTAAGAACTATTTGCCTACAAAAGATTAACTTCAAGCTCTAGTTTTTGGGATTAATTATTTTACTTAGTTTATTCAGCAGCTCCAAAATCCAGAGGTTGGTTTATGGAAGTAGATTCAGACCAGCAAACAAGGACATACTTTCACAAAAAGAGGTGAATCAGTTCAACTGGATCCGAAGTTTATTAAGAAACGTTTCATCACTCACAAGGTGACTTAGACTGAAGAAGTCACCTGGTGAGTGACGAAACGTTTCTTAATAAACTTCTGATCCAGTTGAACTGATTCACCTCTTTTTGTGATTTCTATACCTGGATTATTGAGCATGCATCAAGACAAAAAAAGGGCATACTTTGTTTAGCTGGCTTCCAGGATTATTACATAGCAATTTCTCCCTTCATGTTAACTCCATGCCCTGTATGGATTTATTTCGAATTCCTCTTGTCCAGATAGTTGTTACACTGAGCCAAATATAATTAAAAGAAACACTATTTATTAAAATCTACATTTAAATTTTACAAATCCAAAGGTAACTGAAAAATGGGGGAATATCAATACTTCAAACTCCTGTTTAAGAACAAGAACTCCAAAGATGGTTAAGCAGTTTCATAGCAGTAACTGAAACTGAACACACTGGCAGTCATAAATAAGACATCCAGGCAACTCGGTGAGTTTTTATGCTTTGTGATTCACTGAGAAGTCAGTTTTGTCACAATTACTCACTTTTAAATCTTTTTCTGTTTGTTTGTGGAAATAAATTTCAAATTCTGCTCATTAACACCTCCAGATTTTAAGAAACCCAAATTAGACCTGGAATACACAAAAAAATTAACAGATAAAATGCCTAAATCATGTGAATAACGTATAATCACACATGCTTATTTTGAGCTTGTTGCACAAACTAATTTTAAACTGATACTAACCGTTGAGTTATGTAGATCTATCCATTCATCGTCAACCGCTTATCTGAAATCGGGTCGCAGGGGAACTGGAGCCTATCTCCGTTCTCATTGGGCGAAAGGCGGGGTACACCCTGTATAGGTCACCAGTCTATCACAAGGCAGAGCAGTTAGAGGAATAGTGTCTTGCTCAGGGACACCTGGACACGCTTCTCTGTAGGTGCGGGGATTGAACCTGTGACCTTCCGATCGACAGGTGACCTACCCAGTGAGCCATACCGCCCCTTGAGTTATGTAGATATTATGCAATAATATCTACGTTTGAAGTGCGAAGGTGCAGGTAATGAACTGGTATTGAGTACACATTATCCATCCAAACACACTCAACATAGGCCCACGCGACAGGTAGCAACTTAATCTGATAAAAAGTGAAAATTATATAGGCTCCATTTGATATTCTTGATGTTCTTTTCAACATCATTTCTTCTTGAGTTTCTTCATGAATGTTACTTCATCTCTGTTTCTGATCCCATAACTGTATTAAGAAACAAAGTGGGACAAAAGTCAGATTACATAGTCAAAAAAAATTAAGAGCATTAAATACAAGCAACTGGGTATGATGTTTTATGAACTTACTCCTTAAGCCTCATTTTGTCATTTTCAAGTTTTTCCCCTTGGAATACTAAATGATAGGTTCTCCATACGTATCGCCTGTGGAAGTAAAAAAACAACACAGCCAATTATGACCGTGTAAAAGAAAAATCTTGAACATTATCAAAACAGACCTTGCATGTGTAATTCTGGACCTAATCTTAAAAATGTTTTCTTTTAATCCCCAAGTGTTCTGGGATTGTGTGGACCACACATCTTGTCATACAGTATATACTGTTCATTTTTGTGACAGTTCCCCTTGTTTAAATTGCTTTTATATATTTCATGGCTGTTTAGATTTTTCCCCTTCTTATTGTGCTTTCGGCTTTGTTGCTGAAACAATGAAACGTCCCCCCTGTGGGATTAATAAAAGAATATTTTATCTTATCTTACCAGCTGACACATTTCACACCGCCTTCACGCTGCTGTTTAAGCTCCATGAACCTGCGGATGGCCTTCTTCAGATCCAGCACAGTGGCATTCTGTACTACCACTACAGCTTAAAGTGAAATCATTCATATTTTTATGGCAACCTGGACATAACATTCACATTTGTATGGTAACCACCGCAGACTTATTGTATAAAAGTTATTTATAGTGTATTTTTTTGTGTTTTATGGAGTAAAACACGTGAGGCCAAAGTAATCTAAAAACTTACGCATTATTTCACCATTTGCCTTCAAAATCCTAACAGTCATTGCCTGGCCATACTCCAAGGCTATTTGAGAGTTCACCTCCTCCAACGTTACCTTAGCATAAGAAAAATAAATCCTAGTTGGTTATTGTCTGCGTTGTTAATAGTAATACAACACAAAGTACTTATACCAACTAAAATCACTGACGTGACAAGTATTTTCTATGCATTGTGGACGAGTTGATTTCACGGCCAACCTGAATTGGAAGGTCACATAGCAGAGGGTCCTGAACCAGGCGAGCAAGGCCCTCTTCGAAAATGTCCAGGATCTCTGAATGGGGAAGATCCTCCTCATCCTGCTCTTCTGTTTCAAACGTAGTTTCATCTGTGCTGGACGTCTCCTCCGCATCTTCTTCCTTTAAAGGGAGGCTTTCAATTTGCTCTTCCATCGCACCGTTTCAAAAGTTGTTTTCAGTTCTTATTTGGTTGTGTAGCTTTCTATCAGTTAAAGAGTTAACTCTACAAATCTGACAAGAATACTGACAGCATTTTTATATTGTTTATATGATATGTGCGTTGAAAATTTAACTCCGAAGAGAAACTCTGATTCAATACCACATGTACCTGTAGCAAATCAAATAATTTCTAGTCCATCACAATTCCTTGGATTAAAATAAAGGTACCACCAAATTAATTAATTAGTTAATTAATTTTACTTAATAAATGAATTTCACCGACTGAGAAAATGTTGACGTTGAGAAACTGTCACATTGTGATATTTGTTTCCTTTCGGGCTGAAGGACCAAAATTGCGTATATATTTCCGGTTCCGCTTCACATGTACGTCTAAGGCGCTAAACGTACACAGTCAACATCAGTGTTAGTGTCTTGTCAATATATTTTGACGACATTAACTTACTTTTCTACTCTATTAGTTAATCGAAGGATATGCTTCTATTCTGTCCAACGTGTGGTAATGTTCTGATTGTCGAGGAAGGACAAAAGTGTCTGCGATTCGCCTGCAACACATGCCCCTACGTGCACAATATTACCAGAAAGGTAGGCTACAATACCCGTGTCAACTCAACTTTATTTATATAGCCCATCAGATATATTACTTTGTAGCCCATAAACTACAGTGAAAACTCCAAACAATACGTTTGACTTCTTCGTATGACTCAAGTCAATTTTATTTTTATAGCCCATTATTATATCTGCCATGACTAGTGAACTATGCTCTTTGTATATTTACTTTCATACAATTGTCTATTATGAATATATTTTTTAGATTTGTTATAGTGAAACGATGGACATTGACTGCGGTCATGTTGACTATGGACCTAACATCCCCACAAATATTAATCTTTATCTCGCCGTCCGCAATTGTAATATTAGCTGTAGAAGATACTCATTTACCTGTTAATTTCCATAGTTGTTGCTGTCCACGGCTATTTACTACAAGGAAACAACATCATTGAGGAAATGCGTAATCCTATTATTGGTGGTTCAGTCCCCGGCTCCTGGAGAAAACGTGTCGAAAGTGTCCTTGAGCAAGACACTTGAGCCCCAAACTGCTCCATGGGAGATGCGTCTGCTCACTGCTCCTATAAAGTTGGGTTAAGAGTAGCGAACAAATTTCGTTATGCAGTTAGATCCGTAAATATTTCGACAGTGACACAATTTTCACAATTTCAGCCCTGTACACTACCACAATGGATTTGAGATGAAATAATCGAAATGCAATTTAAGTGCAGACTTTCAACTTTGATTTGAAAATATTTACATCAAAGTTGGAGGAAGAGGGCCGCCTGTGGCGTAGGGGGTTAAGGCACCTATGTTCAGTGCATCTCTGAGTAATCCAGGTGAATGTTCGAATCCTTGCTGCGCCGTTTCCAACCACGGCCAGAGGTCCAATGTTGGTGGGACATAATTGGCTTAGCCTCATATGGGTATAGGGGTTAGGTTGGATAAAGTATGCTGGGTTCTCTAGTGTCCTCCTCTGGGTCGTCCGGGCTCTGATTTGTTCCCCTCCGAAGGCAAACCACTGCGCTTCACCCGCGATGAGTGAAATAGCGAGGGTAGCCGTCACGTGACTTCGACGACTCCCATGCTATTACTTCCTCCTTCCTGTCGACGTTCTAGAATGGTGTAAAGGCGACTGAACCAAGAGTGGGGAATTCGGGTGGGGAAGGTTTAGGCTATATTGTGTAGACAGAGCATGGGCAATATAGTTTATCAGCTAGGTATAAATATATGTGCATGGACTGCTGATACCCAACATAACTGACAAAACTGTTCTCGATGCATCCTTGTTTCCAATGTCCTGTTATTTCATTATTTTTCCCATCAGTGATGTCTGCAAGTGCTAGAAGCTGCCGTTGGGGTCAAATTTATAGTGTGTATAGGCACACTTGGTCAATATGGTTGCTTCTGATTGAAACCTACCCCCCACCCCCAGGAATGTTTGATTTCAGTGTTGTTGTTTTTTGGTGGGCTTCAAACGTTTGTTTCCCTTTACAGGTAAACAACAGAAAGTATCCCAAGTTAAAAGAGGTGGACGATGTTCTTGGTGGGGCTGCAGCTTGGGAAAATGTGGATTCTACACAAGGTAAGTATATTTCATAGTGGGCCTCATATTATATTACCTGTAAGACAATTGATATTGAAGCACCCCAACACTTATCAGTGCTGTTCACTGATCCATTATAGAAAAAAACTTTTTTCAGTTCCCTTTCCACTGAATGTACTAAGCACCAAAAATCCAACTAGATTTTAAGAGATTTCAGATTTTTAGATTTGTGTTTGTGCAGGATTGTGCGATTTCTTTATAGCAGGGTTTGTAAAGCCAGGTTGTGCTCTCAGTAAATAGACATTGCAACTACAGCTTTGTGGTACCTTCTATGTTGTATGATTTATTTGGATCCTAATGTGGTGAGTTTTTTAAAATAATTTACTCAACTGCACATATATCTCCACAACCAAAATTGTCATTTGATTTTTTTGATGCCATTTAATATGTAATGTATCCATCCACTTGTTTTTGCAGAAACATGCCCAAAGTGTGAGCATCCTCGGGCATACTTCATGCAGATTCAGACCAGGTCAGCAGATGAACCTATGACAACATTTTACAAATGCTGCAATGCCCAGTGTGGACATCGATGGAGAGACTGATAATTTTTTAAATAATTAAACTACATGGCACAATTCTGTTAATAGAGTAGTAGAAGAAATATGTAGTACCCTTTTTTGGTCTCTACTTTTGGTATCAGTGTCATTGTTTTTGAAATGAAAATGATTTGCACATGGTTTGCTAACCTCTTCTGTATGCATATAATTTATACATAAATGAACCTGATTTCCTTTCAAAATGTTGTTTTGGATTTTATTACAGCAGCCTTGACATTTCATTTTCAGAATAAAGGAAAACGATCACATTCTATATTTTATTGATAAAATAGTACTTGTGTGCAACAGTTGAACATCTTGATTTACGTACATATATACATATCACAGACATCGAGAATAATGTAGACCAGTGCTATCCACAACAATGGTACACCTTTGAAGATTTCACTACAATCCAGCAACTCAAAATTTACTGACTTTGCAGATTTACCCTCACCACATTTATGTAAAATATACAAAGCACAAAGCTAGAGAACGTGAATGGCTGATGAGCATGCCATGGATGACCACACTGACTGGAATGTTGTTTTTTTATCTAGAAGGAATCGTAGCTTTTGAAAAAAATTACATATAATCCTAGATTGAAGTCTATCCCTACTAGATGGTTCTTATTACTTGAATTTTAAAGTTGCAACATAGACCAAAATGAACCTGTACTTTCTTTATAACTGGCCTTGCATGCATCAGAACAATGCAAATAATCTTTAAGGGAGTATGTCACGGATGTAGGATAACATGCCTACACGGTGTTCATTTGTTGTGGTGTCACTGATGTAGGTGATTAAACTACACCTACCTGTTCACTTAGACTCCATAATCTTCAGCCAACACTATAAAAAGAGAAAGAATGATCTACTTTGGACCGGCGTATTAAATGGAGAAGTGTTTCAAAAGAACTCCCAGAAGATTGGACATATGGTATGAGAGGAGAGGGGAAGAGATTGCTATGATGTCATGCAGAGCATTTCCATCACGGATGATGAAACCTCTCCTGCAGAGCAGACTTCACAGTATGGGCCAGTTCTATTCTCATTTCTGTCTTTCAACACATACATGTAAATAAGTAACAAAAAGAAAGCTTCTGACTGACAAATCACACCAAACTGCAAGTCAAAAGTGTAAAATTTCTGCCATTTTTTTGCTTTGCATAGTATAAATATTCTATATATGACAATTTACAAAGTGGTTATGCCAGATATAGACACTGGGCTAATTTTCATTTTTTGTCCCAAGCAATTAACGGTTGAGTCTCTTGCTCAAGGACACTTTAACACACTTTATAAAGGAACAGAAGGTCAAACCGCTAATCTTCCAATTGGGCGACAACAACCCTACCTCCTAAGCTATGCTGCCCCACTTATCTATACACACTACACAAACATGTATATACACACTACCTGGCCAAAATATTGCCAATTGAACAGGTTTTACTTAAGAGGTCAGTGACTTTCAAAATGGCACTGTCCTAATGTCTAATGTCTCAGAGTAATAGCTCAGCTGTAAAGTGATAGGCCACACACAAGACCACAGAACAGGACCAACCAAGTGTATACCATGTAAAAATCGTCTATCCTCTGTTCTAACTCAACAAAATCCCAAACTGCCTCTGAAAGCAACGTCAGCACAAGAAATGTTCATCTTGAGCTTCATTAAATGGATCACCATGGCCAAGCAACTGTTGGCAACAAAGTTAACATTAAAATGGCAAGCGTTGGCATGAGTAGTTTAAAGCACAATTCCGTTGTACTATGGAACAGTGGAAATGCATTGTCTGGAGTGATGAATCCCACTTTGCTATCTGGCAGTCCGACAGACTATTCGGGGTTTGGGATGCAAGGATAATACAACCTGCCTTAATGCAGTGTCCACTTCAAATTTTGGTAGAGGAATAATTGTCTGGTATTGTTTTTCATTGTTTAGGCTAGGCCCCTTAGGTCTGCTGAAGTGAAATGTCAATGCTACAGCATAATGACATTCTAGAAAACTGTGGACTTCTAACTTGTGGCAACAGTTTGGGGAAGGCCCTTTCCTGTTTCAGCATGCACCAAGCGAAGTCCATAAAGACATTGTTTGCTGTGAAATGCTACTGCCCTGCGCAGAGCACAGACCTCAACCTCATCCAACACCTTTAGAATGAACTGTAATTCATAACTGAGCCAGGCCTTCTCCCCAACATCCTTCACTACCTAATGTAATAATCCTGTGGCTGAATGTGAATCCCTGCAGTCATTTTCCAAACTAAAGTAGAGAGCCTTCCCAGAAGAGTGGAGGCTATTTTAGCAGCAAAGGGGGACCAACTCTATATTAATGCCCATGGTTTTAGAATGAGATAGTAAGCATATGTGGGTGTGATGTTGCTTGTCCACATACCATGTAGTGTGTAAGTGTGTGATTCTTCTTTATCTTTTCACCTTTATTATTTTCCTTTTTCAGTATCCAATTAAAAAAAATTATAAATTAAAATCCATCTGGTGGACATTTTTTTAAATGAAAATGTGTTAGCGCATCCATTGAATGCAAAGAGCAATCAAACTGCTTTATTTATTCATGTACATTGTAATGGAAAGGATTTTGATGTGTAGAAGCTCTACTTGTACTCACTAAACATTTAGTCTGCACAACCTAGTAGACTGAAAAACCAGTAACATATAAACCTTGATCATTCCCAAACAAGTAAATAAAATTCTCTATGAAGACTAGGATGAATTATTATTCAGTTACCTGATGTGACAAAGGTATAAATAGCTTAATATAGGAAATTTGAGTAAATTAAAATATCATCATAGACAAAAAATCTTAAAAGCTTTTGATATCAACAGATTAAAATAACTGATAACAATTACAATAAATAAAGAACAAAAACAATGACCCTGCACACATTGACTTCACATAACTTGGTTTTCAGGAAAAAATCACAGATGATTGCACCTAAATAAAGTGACAATTTTCACAGCTTTCCCCAATTGAGGCCTTCAGTCAAAAAGTGTCAATCCTTCCCCTATTCTATGTGCATATGACACTTGATATCTTCATCGATTACATTTGCACACATTATAAATATGAACTTGTACACCTGCCACTTGTTCCTTTCTGAGTTTGAGTTGATGCGTTTGATGTCCTTTAGTCCAGGCTAAGATTTGTGCATTTGAACTATACGTTTACATGTAAACATAGATCCTATTTCCCAGACTATACATTCCACCAGAGTACAAATTGCACCAATAATAATAATAATAATTATCTCCTTTATAGTGAGTTCATACTAATAAAAATTTCAAATGTATAATGGCAAATTTACCCAGGGGACGAATTTTTATCTGTTGTCTCTAGCAATTAGGGGTTCAGTGTCTTGTTCAAAGACACATCCACACACTTCCTGAAGGAATTGAGGATTGAACCATCAATCTTCCAGTTACTAGACAACCACCCTACCTCGTGAGCTATGCTGCCCCTAAAACATGTTATTGCAATGAAAAAAAACATGTTGCTTCGGTGTTTGCGTCACATTTATATGGTGATACAGTAGTGTTTGGCTCGTCAGGGGTTTTTAATACCCGCACCCACCTGACCCTTTATGTGAGCCGATCTGCACTGCCCAATTCACTAAAATATACATTAATTAACCACGCCTTGATGCATCTTCAATAACCCTGGTAAGGGAATCACAAAAAAGTGAATCAGTTTAACTAGATAAGTACTTTACTCAGAAACATTGTGTTCCTCAAACAGGTGACATCTTCAATCTGAGCTGACTGCAAGCATCCCCACCTTATAAACAACAAAGTTGCATGCCAAACCAACAAAGGAACATTTCATATGTAATGACCAAACATGCATATGAAACCGTCCTTTGTTGGTTGGCATGCCACTGTATAGTTTATAAGGGTGGAGATGCTTGCAGTCAGCTCAGATTGAAGATGTCATCTGTTTGAGAGAGAAATGTTTCTTAATAAACATTCATCCATTTGAACCGATTTACTATTTTGTGTAACTAATGAACCACCTGAGCCTGACCTGCAAATCTCCAAATTTAGCCTAGGCTACAGCAAGGCGAAATTGTTGCACCATTTCAGTTTTGGGCAGTTGTGCCAGCATAATACAATGATTGGAAGGCATAGCCTATTGTATCTCAGCCTGATACCGTCTGGGTATAGGCTACGAAATGAACAGACGAATTGCTCCAATTGGTATCCATTATTCTTGAGTAGCAGCAAAAAAGTAACCCATCATTAAATATATAGATTCTTGTCAGAACTCTGGCTGTCTATTTCTTGCATATACACATAGGCACAACCCCACACAAGATTCTCCTTTCTGACCAAAAAAAGAAAAATAACAGTTTTGGTGATGTAAGAAAATGCTATGACTACCACTTAGGAAAAAAAGATCATAGGTGAAGCCTGAACACTCTAAAGCACATGCATTAACTAAAATTACATTTTCATTTTTTGTAAGGGACCATATGCAGCTCTTTACATTTATGTCACCATTCGATGCGCTGCACCAGATTACATCTTCAAGCTAATTCGCATCTGCAGTCCCTGCATGTCTTTTTTGTTGGTGGGAAGAAATCCGTGCAGACACAGGGAGAAAATGTAAACTCTGCACAAAAAGGACCTGGAATGGGATTTGAACCAGGACCTTCTTGCTGTGAGGCAACAGTACTAACCGCTGTGCCACTGTGCTGCCCTAAACTAATGCTGCTTTTGTGTGTTTGAGCTTGACAGATAGCAGAAGAGAAAGGTGGACTAGTAATGCAGAGCCTAGCCTAATGCAAGAAATGTTTCTGTAAGTTATTTTTAACTTCAAGCATTGCTTTTAGGGGCTGCAGTAGCTCAATGGAAAAGCACACACTTTGTTAACCGACAAGCCAGATGTTGTGGGTTTGATCCCACCGTGGGGTATAAGAAAAAGCCTCCGGTCTTAATCTCACACATGCCCTCTAAGTCCGTGTTTACCCCCACAATAAGGGGATAAATTGTGACACTTAAAAAAAGATCTCTCACTCAAAGCACTAGTTTGTCACTTTTCCAACTACCTGCCCAAACCTACGATTTTTTCTAATCAGCTTGTGGGTCGACTCACACTATTTAGTGGCATTAGTTGGAATCTAGTGTAATAATCACACAAAATTATACCGTATAAGTCACTTTGGAATACAAGTTACAGGACCAACCAAATGAGTAAAAACTAGCAACTTATGGCCCGGGAAATACAGTAGTGCTGAGGCCTAGATACACTACAGATTAGGTGAAATAATAATAAATTGCACCTACTGTTAAAAAAGAAGACTAAATGAAGTACATAACATTTAGCAAAAATTGAGAAAAAAATCAGTCACTCGTAGCAGGGGGGGGTTATGTATGTGCATATACACGTCTCTGTAGCATACAGCTGTCGGTGGTTAGCATATACGCTTATATGTGTTGATGTAGCCCTTACAGTAAGGGCAGGTGTGTGTCACATCCTTCAGGTCATCAATCAAACAGGGAATCAAGCAGCAGCCAAGATCACATCTGCAGTTGAGGAACAAAAATGACAAAAGAATGACTACATACGCAAAAAAATAATAAAATGCTCATTCATTTTGACTTTAGTATTGGTTACTATAGTTGTTTTGCTAGCCTACACATTGAGCATGTCATTGTTACCTCCAAAAGTTAGGAGTCTGATTTCCACTGGGATCACCAATACCATAATTTGATGCAATCATTTCATGTAAACAAATTTGTGACCTTGGGGTGGAAAAGCACTACAGGGATGCATTCATTTGATTTGGTTTCATTATTCATTATGGGATAAGGCAACAAGGCTTTCAAGCCCACATGAAAAGCACGGCATCCATGATGGCCAAAAAGTTATGCTCTTAGAGAAATTACAGTAATGTTAATCTTATAAAGGAGTGAGCATATCACTTATTAGTTTCTCACAAAAAGAATAGTGCTAATCTATTAACAGGAAAGTCATGATGAAACATATCATTATATCCTGACTAATGGAAAATTGAAAACATGCAGTTAAGGATTATATGGGACTTTGGAAAAGTGAAGGACATAAGGGCACTTTGCTCTCTTCAATTCTCTACGACAAACTCCACACTGATACTAACGCTACAGCCAAATTGACCCATTTTTGAGTCACTGATACTGGTGGAAATCTATACAATGGTATTTACTTTGTTACTATACACACAGAACATACATATACACACAACTACTTAATGCACACCCAGAAGTTAAAATGTAAACACACAGCCTCAACATGTGTTTTGGCCTGTAACTAACTCACCCTACGAAGAAGCAGAAGAGACAGAAGAGTGTATTCATGAGGCCAATATCGTGGGAAATGCGGGTAATGATTGTCTGCTGGCAATGTGGACACACGGTCTGCACTGGCATGGACTGGAACATCTCCCCCTGCAGTACAGTCACAGTGGTAGCTGCCCCTGGAGGAGCTAGGACAGTAGCTGTGCGACCTCCCATATGGCTGAATTGATTAGGACCACAGCCTAACTGTCCTGGTATGGGGTGGGCAAAGTGACCTGGTGGTGGTGGGTAAAAACCTGCAGAGACAAAACCATTTACAAGCAGTTATGCTCAAATTCAAAGTCAGTCAATTGCTGAATCAGATGACTGCTATTGTAATATTTCATCACATACAGATGTTGCTTCCTATGTCATAGCAAAAGGACACATTAAGATTTGAAGAGTGAAGCATTTGAGACCTGAGAACATTGGATTAACTCCTCATTAATTTATGCAAAAGTGAAGACAGGCATATTTTTTATAGCCATCCCAAATTCAGATGGATGAGTCTAAAAAGTTGTAGTTTGTGGCTGGCTGACTTTGTAGACTATGTGAACCAAATGACTAAGTACATGGGAAGACACAAACCAGTACCTTGTGGTGGTGGCATAGGCATGGACATGGGCATGGGCCCCTCTCCAGGGACATGTGGGGGCAGGAAGCCTGGGTGTGGGGCCTCATAAGGGGGAGGACCATAGTCTGGAGGAACAGGATATCCTTGTGGTGGACCTGTTCTTATGGGAGCTGCTTCTGTAAGAAAATACCTCACTGAATTAAATTCTTTGCATTTTTTGAATGTTATTGTAAAGAAACCTCCATGTTTCATATTAGTGGTTATAAAAGTCAGACCCAATGGTTCTAAACTGCCACTGTACTGCTGGCTTTTTAAAAAATTTACCAGTTATTCAACCTATCTCATTACAATATTATAATGTTTAGCAGACACTTTTATCCAAAGTGAAGTACATATGGGAATTCATATAATATAATCCAGGATCTGATTTGCAGAAACAACATGGGCAAGAGGTCATTTTGAGTCTAATAGGACTCAAAATAAGCCTGAGAGTACATCTGTCGGCGTCTTACAATACCATGATTAAAAATATTGCCCAATCCTTTGTGAATGGTGCTCATTGCCACTGAATGTGCAGTTGATCACCCAATTGGCATAAGAACTCAGCCTATATGTTGTTTGGTATCAACATATTGTTTATAAGGGTCGGAATGCTTGCATTCCGCTCAGACTGAATAAGTCACCTGGTGAGTGCCGAAACTTTTCTGGATAAACTTCAGATCCAGTTGAACTGATTCACCTCGTTTTGCGACTAGCCCATTCAAGTTGGCATCTGTTATGTGTGTGTGCAAGCACTGGTTTTTGTGAAAACTTGATAACTGTTGTTCCCCACAAAGATACGAATTGTTCATGTAATGTCTCTGAAACATGGGGAAAATGTGAAAAATGCAGCTTCAAATATCAAACTAAGTTGGAAATTATAGCATCTCTGTCTGTGATTTCCAACCTGCACGTTTTGCATATTGCAATTCGCTTTTGTTGACCACCACGTATTTTTATGCGCAAACAAAATAATATTTTGCATCATTTCTCCACTGGATCCGTTGTTCTTAATTGTAACGTTAGTTCTTTGTGGTTCTCTTGCACAACCTGATTGGATGCTGTCGGATTGTTTTAAAAAAAGTGGATCAGGGAAATGAAGTGTCGATTCACTGAAAATGAAGGGAAATTAAATGATTCAAAGCACATCTCATAAATAACACAATTCTTAGTCGTTGGGCTTGGGGGAACTTATCAATTTTTTTTAAGTCAAAAGGCTAAATTCAAGTGAAGTCACGCATCATTGGTATTAAAGTCAATGTCGAGTTGCAAGTATTTTTGATTTTGTCAAGTCGAGTCTAAAGTCATCAAATGTATGACTTGAGTCTGACTCGAGTCCAAGTCATGTGACTCAAGTCCACACCTCTGGTATGATGATAATATGTCTTAAGTGAGCCGAGTGGAGGGTGTAGGAGGAAGCGGATTGAGTAGTGAGTTGAAAGCAACCAACATTGTCAGAGTATCTGTGGCACTACAGATCTTGTTCTGCTAGAAATCTGTTTTAGCCGTTTTGAGGCTGGACTACAATGAAGCCAGGAGGCACTGATAGACGATGAAGTCAGAGAAGTCTTTGGATTTATGCCATTTTCTCTCAGTACTATTCAAATTGACTACAAACCAGCAAACAGATTTCTGTGTCACAACCTGCACTGCCCACATTTACTGAGACAAAATGCAAATTTCACCTTAGCAGACAATGGTTAGTCAACTCCATTCTCGTATGTGACCCTACCATAAAGAGGCAGCACACACCAAGTACTGTACCCTGTTATAGATTATTTTAAACTTTAATGTCATAGCAACATTGATGAGCTTCCTATTTCAGCATTTGCAAAAAGTTTCCATATGAAAATGAAGATTCAAAAAATTATAAAATAATGATAATTACCAGATACAACAGGCTGTCCATTCTTTTCCTCCATAATGGGGGCGCTGGGCCCTCCAGGGTATGGAGGAGGGGGATCGCTGGACATGCTGGCCAGGACTCTGGATGAGGAGAAGTGTGGGTTGAGTTTTCCCTTACTTGAATAGGATCTCGAATATGAGATGTCCTACAGTGGCATTTACTCTACTCACCTCTGATGTAAAATGTAATGTGAAAGTAAATTCTAAACGATCTGACTTTAACTTTGGCTATGTAAATAAATTTGACGTAACTACAAAACAGTGTTGAAGCCTAACTAATAACAGAGAATTTGTTGGCATTTGAGTAAAGTTGTTTTGACATAGCCCATCCTCTGTCCTCTGGAAATGTAACAGATTTCATGACAATTAGGCAAACTTTATTTTTGAATTAAAAAAAAAGTTTTCAATAAATTGCCAGAGGATTCTCAATCTATGCACCATTATAGCCAGTACATGGAAAACAACAGATTAAAGGGCTTGTCACTATTAACCAAAAAATATTAAAAATACAACAAATGAAGAAAGCAAGATGGAATCTAAGTCCCTTTCTAAGTCTCAGGTCAAGAATTGAATCTATAAAATCAACATACTGCCAAGACTGCTATAACTATTCTGGCCCATTCCAGTATGGCAAGGGAAAAGAACTGGACTGTACATTTGGCAAAAGAGGAGGGGGGATTGGGCCTCCCTTTTCTTAAATATTACTATTGGGCCGCACCATTAAAACCAATGATATATCCATCATATGAAGCCCAATGGAAATAAATCAAAAAGAGAACATTATCTATTCCCATACAAGCAGTCTTAGCTGACAACAACTTCCAAAACTGCATAGATATAATTGAAAATGCATGGATAAAACTGACTCTCAAAATATCAAAAACAGTTCTTACAGAATCTCAATTGGAGGAGGTTATTGCAGTGCTGAAATGGTGTGCATATGACACAAACGTTACTCCAATAAATTAGATATTAGACTTAAGGATTGGAAAAAGAAAGGAATAACCACTGTATGTAGCATAATGAAAGAGGGGACACTGATGAGTTGTGAAATACTTAAAGAAAGGTCAGCATTAGAAAAAACAAGATTTCTACTAATCCCTGTAGATGAGGCATTATTGTACAAAAATAACCAAAAGCAAAGTCAAATACGAGTCTGGTAGAATTGTAAAAAAAATCATATGATTCATATACTGATGATAAAACAATCTCTTGTTTAGACAAAGGGCTACTACACTACCAAAAACTCAACTGGATATATTCAAACAAAATAGGAGAAGGTGGTGAGATAACCATATCGGAGGAAGAATCAACAAAAGTATGGAGAAATCAATGGAAGTGTGCCAGTTCACAATATAGGAGGGAGTTTAATTAGAAAAGCCTCATAAGGTTATTTATAATGCCGTCTCTAAAATGACATTATGATAACTCCCCGATATGCTAGAGTAAATGTGGAAATTAAAATACTAACCAGTACTATATTTTCTGGGACTGTTCTACAATTTAGATTTTTGGAAATGGATGCATGACACTTTATACAATATTTTCACATGACACGTGCCCCTGGAGATTTAGATCATTATTGATTATTTTTATGTGAGGAATGGTCAAAAAACACTAATATTTTCTAAATATACGGTGGTGGCTGCCAAAAAGTCTCTAATGAAGAAATGGCTATTGGAGGAGACTGACTAACTGAAAATACATGGATGGACATTACAATGGACATTTACATAATGGAGAAGATGAGAGCACATGTCTACTACAAACTGGATGTGTTTATATCATGATAGAACATATGTATTGACTATATGACATGCTGTAGGCCAGATTTTATCTTTACAAACTTATGATTATATTCATTAACAAAAAGGATCACCCCTATTGTACATAGTTATAATAGAACTTGTTGTGTAATCAGTTATAATTTTTGTTTTTGCTTTAGTATGAGGATTTTTTTATTAGGACATTTAAGTCAAACATGTATACACGGTGGATGGTGTATATTTTTCAGTATGAAGATATGTTTGTTACCAATTAGATCTCTCGGGGCTCACCTCTACTCACAGCATCGGATTTGGAACCAAGGTCTTAGATAGGAGTTGGACTTTATACTACTCAGGAGTTGCCCAAGGTGAGAGACGCCGGGCAGGTGTAGGGATTCTCATAAGACCCCGGCTGAGGGCCACTGTATTGGAATTTAACCCTGTAGATGAAAGAGTCATGTCCCTACGCTTTAGGATTATGGGAGGAAAAACTCTGACTGTTGTCTGTGCCTATGCACCAAACAGTACATCAGAGTATTCAACCTTTTTGGAGACCCTGGATGGAGTCCTGAATGGAGCTCCTGTAGGGGACTCTTTCATTTTACTGGGAGACTTCAATGCACATGTGGGTAATGATGGAGACACTTGGAGGGGTGTGATTGGGAAGAACGGCCTCCCTGATTTGAACCCAAGTGGTGGTCCGGGAGAGTTATCCTGGGAGACTCCGGAGACATTTGCAAGGTACAAACAGGCCCGAAGGACGGCAGCCTCAGTAGTGAAAGAGGCAAAGTAGCGAGTGTGGGAGGAGTTTGGGGAAGCCATGGTGAGGGACTTTAGGTCAGCACCAAAGCGCATCTGGAAAACCGTCAGGCATCTCAGGAGGGGAAAACGGGAAACTGTCCAAGCTGGTTATAGTAAGGATGGGATGCTGTTGAGCTCAACTGAGGAGGTAATGGGACGATGGAAGGAACACTTTGAGGAACTCCTGAACCCAACTAACCCAGCCTCTAGGATAGAGACAGAGCTGGAGAAAGATGGAGGATCAACATCAATTTCCCTGGAGGAGGTCACTGAGGTAGTCCAAAAACTCCACAGTGGCAAAGCCCCAGGGATTGATGAGATCCATCCAGAGATGCTGGAATTCTGGGACAGTCCCTAAAGAGTGGCAGACAGGGGTGGTGGTCCCAGTGTTCAAAAAAGGGGACCAGAGGGTGTGTGTTAATTACAGAGGCATCACATTACTCAGCCTCCCTGGAAAGGAGGGTCCGGCCAATAGTCGAACCACAGATTAAGGAAGAACAATGTGGATTCCGTCCTGGTTGTTGAACAACAGACCAGCTCTTTACGCTTGCAAGGATCCTGGAGGGGGCCTGGGGGTATGCCCATCCAGTCTACATGTGTTTTGTAGATCTGGAGAAGGCTTATAATCGAGTCCCCCGGGATATATTGTGGGAAGTTCTTAGGGAGTATAAGATAAGAGGGTCACTACTCAGGGCCATTCAATCTCTCTATGCCCAAAGTGAGAGTTGTGTCAGAGAGATGGGTAGTAAGTCAGACTGTTTCCCAGTAGGGGTTGGTCTCCGTCAGGGTTGCTCCTTATCACCTATCCTGTTTGTGATCTTCATGGACAGGATCTCCAGGCGTAGTCATGGAAGAGAGGGGTTGCAATGTGGGTGAACTTATGATTAAATCACTGCTTTTTGCAGATGATGTGGTTTTGATGACATCATCGGTCTCTGACCTCCAACACTCACTGGATCGGTTTGCAGCTGAGTGTGAAGCAGCTGGAATGAAGAT
The DNA here is from genome assembly GCA_900302585.1 of Regalecus glesne. Taxonomy (NCBI): domain Eukaryota; kingdom Metazoa; phylum Chordata; class Actinopteri; order Lampriformes; family Regalecidae; genus Regalecus; species Regalecus glesne. The sequence continues at coordinate 35,956 of OMLC01002304.1, forward strand.
TAGTACCTCTAAATCTGAGACCATGGTTCTAAGCAGGACACTTGAGGATTGTCAAATCCGAGTAGGGAATGAGTCCTTACCCCAAGTGAGGGAGTTAAAGTATCTGGGGGTCTTGTTCTCAAGTGAGGGGAG
>OMLC01002318.1:0-10264 GCA_900302585.1 Regalecus glesne
ACGCACGCACGCACGCACGCACGCACGCACGCACGCACGCACGCACGCACGCACGCACACACACACACACACACACACACGAGGGAGGTAAAACAGACCTCTCATCCAAATTAGTGCCATGTCTATTGCCTCTCGTACTGTTGCCACAGTGATGAACAAAACGCTGCACTACTTGGGTCCTGGTTTTAACAGCATCATTGCAGCTGCTGTTAGATTTTGGCGCAGATGCATATTTCTTCACGGCATAATGGAAAGTTCACTTACGGAGTTTCTCCGACTTCGAGGCGCTTAATGCTGCGAAAGGGCACGAAAAGCAAATCTGATGCTTAAAGGTCACAGGATCAACCTCTGACGCGGGTGAGGTGGGAAAAGACATATAATTGAGGCAAACGTTTACAGGATTTGCACACATTTCCTTTAACAACAGGGGAGGGGAGCGGGCAATCATTTGTCAGCTTTTACTGGGGGTGCTTGTGGCTGTTCTCCATTATGTCCTTCTCCTTTCAGCGTGTTCGGGTATTTGTGCAAACCTCGCTCACCTTGGAAACTACATCGCCATGCCTTAGCTGCCAATAAGAATGTGTTTTTTGTCAACGTATGCGGCTGTGTGCGAGTGTGTGTGGGGCTTTATTCATATATGCCCTTGCAAACATATCTTGTCAGTAAAGCCTGCAGAAATTAGAGCTGTTGATTTGATCGTCCCTCAACAGTACAATTAAGCATCGCCAACTCAGAATCAAGCTCCAACAAATGAGGCAATCTTCAAAGCTAATGGCTATAATGCTGAAAACGCATTCAACCTGGAGAGGTTCATTCAGGACTGTACCATGGAAATGACCTTCTGGGACTTATTTCTCTTCCTCTGTCTGATGCTAAAAGCACCGCTATTCTGCACACAAATCTACCGTGTAAAAGAGGTCGCGGACCCTATAAGGGTAAACCGAACCGGAGTCTTCTCACGCTTTAAATAGAGAGGCTTGCTTTAGACACTTGGTGCTGGAACCGGTAAATGGATCTCGCGCTTGCAGGGGCATCTATTAAGGACACTGGAAGGTAGCTGCGTTCATTTAGAGGCAGAAGGACCTTGAGGACCAGTTCATAACTGGTTCAGTTAAAACACTGGGGCGCGCGTGTGTGTGTGTGTGTGTGTGTGTAATGACGGAACAGATGTCTATCAGCAACAGGGGCACAAATCACTCCCCAGCATTGCCAGTTTTTAATTAAAGCACCGAGGTGACTGAATCCAGCGGAGGCAATGATGTGCTTTTATTGCTCATTTATGCATAAGGATGAATTCCTTATAGGAAAGCGGAGCTGATGGATTCTTAGCTTTATTAAAACCAAAGATGATCAACTCCACTAGCCATGCAAAAAGAGAAAGAAAAAGGTTACTCCGCGGCGGCGGCACCATGATAGATGCTTTTCTTCCAACGTAAGGAGATAAAGAGCCCGTGCCATGACAGAAATGAGATCTCGCAGACGTCGTCCCCGATGTCATTATAGAACACGTTCCGACTTTTTGTTTTGCATCCCCGGAGGTGGCTGCTGCCTTGCAAACTCAAGGTAGAGGACATCGTCGGGACGCTGATGCTTATACATGCTAATGCCCTCTTTTACCTATTCCGGCCCCGTTAGATTGATGGCTCAGCAGGGTTCTCATTGATCAATCAGACACAATCTGCGTCTCAAATGAACCCAGGCCGGGGGGATTGTGCATTCTTCCAGGGGAACCACATCCCTAAGGGTATGACAGTGCGTTCCACCGGATCGATTGTTTTCAACTTATTTGTGTAAATACTTTGTAACCTTGTCAATTTATCATTCGCGACTCTTTGCCGGCGACTGCGACACCGATAACGCACAGAACAAAGCCCTGACGTGTTCCTAGTCAAGAGATTCACATCTACGCGGCCGTGTCCGTAGAATGCTTATATGAGGATTAATTATGCGTTTCATCACCGTGATGGATACCGCATGTTCAGATACCAAGCCGTGTTTCCCAAGAGACCCGAGAGGCGCCTGCTCCTTCCTGGGATGAGGCCTTAGAGAAACACTGTCAGTTCTCACTTTTAGTGGATGGAACGGTTCGGAGCGTTACTTTCTTAGCACTGGAGATTAAACTCAAACTTACAAACATATAGAGGACACAGAAAGTAACAGACCAAGCTCGAAACCAACCACAACAGATCCATAAAAAAAATCTTCCTTAAAAAGAGGGGTTTTAAGACGCTGCTTTAAAAAAGTCCAGAGTCTTCAAATCTAATGGATTGGGGAATATTATTCCAAAGACTTGGGGTTAAAAGTGCAAAGGTACACTCACCCTTTGATTTGCTGTTGGACTGTGGTATGGATAGAAGGCTGAGGTTTGAGGATGGGGGTGGTCAGGAAGTGGGATGAGGAGAAAGGAGATCAGAAATGTAACTGGAGGAAAGCTTATGCAGTCATTAGTATTAGACACGTCAGATGCCAAGTCATCGCACATCCAATGTCTGCCCTTCTCCAACTCAACTCCTGTCTGAAAAGAAAAGAGGAAAATGAAAGGATTGCATTCTCCTCTCATGGATGATCACTGCGGTTATTCCTATTCACTAACCAGGTGAAACTTTGTCCACAACAGAATCTACAGAAGCGTTCTGTGTTTTTACACAAGTCACGTCACATATTTGGCATCGATTTCAAAAAGGCAATTACGCAGAAGCCATCAGAACCCAAAGAGGGTGATCTGAACCATGGAAAGATGCTTTGAGCTTTGAATTGTTGCAGATATAAATAAATTAAAACTATCAAATGGGCCTTCAATGAGGAATTGAAGCATGCTTGTCATTTGTTATTCTATCAAAATTTGTTGACAACAACAGGAGAGGGAAAAAAATCGGAGCCACTTTTAACGACACTGTCGGAACAGCTTTAAAAGACGCCGGTCCGAGCCACTTTCTGATGCGACCCCAGTTTTTTGCTCTCTATCAACCCCGACAAGACTGCGGATGGTTGATGAAGCCATATTGTTCCATGCAGGAAGCAGGCTGAGTGACGATACACTGATGTTTCCTGTTGAACACAGAGGGATCCACCTCGGGCACCATCAGCTCTGTCCTTATTTGTCACAAGTGTCCGCTGTTTCCCATGGCTTGAGACAAAAGCCAAATAACGCATGAGGAACATGCATTTTTAATGTGACATCCTCATCAAATGCACCACAGTGGACTGAATGGAATACCAATGGCATTCTATTCCTCTCGCATAAACAGTGATGGGATGCGGCAGTACGGATAGCGGCCGTGGAAGACACATTTCACTCCAATGACAATGACAAAATGTGTCTCTTCATTGGATGAATTGGTTTCAAGAGGCACGTTTGCATCATAGGATAACTCCATCTGTCCACCCATCGACTGTAAACCCCTTTTCCGAAGTCGGGTCACAGGGGAACTGGAGCCTATCTCAGTGCTCAAGTGATCATGAAAGGAATAGCTTTCCAAATGAGCAGCTGTAAATAGTGATTAATGAATGAATAATACAGCATCACGCTCTTCTAACATACAGACTTAGATCGGAGCATTGGGGATTAAGGGTGGATGTCCTTCCTGATGCCCCGTGATGGGTCCGACCTCACAATATCTGGCTCGTCAGTCCCTGAAGCACACACTCTACCACCGAGCCATTGGGGGAGCAGTGCTGATTATAGAGAAACAACAGAACAGTGAGGGAAGCATTGGAAATTAAAGGGATATGTAATGACGGTTAGAGGTACTACACTGAAGATGTCATTTGGAGATTATAACCCAAATTGAAGGCTGTTGACAAAGCAATGGCTGTGAAGCTTGATGAGGAATATCCTCGATGGATGAGAGGCGTTTTTAAACCGAGGGACGTGCTGAAAATCCAAGTGAGGAACGGTGGTAATTCAGGATGCGCTAGAGTAAAGTCTTAATGAAGGGATTAGCGAATCCAAATTAAAGGCTGTATTGCCAAGCAAATGACTGTGAGAATTGGTGCGGGATGTGCAACTGAGGTAACATAAATCTGAGGGGCTTTTTCTGAGGAGACCGAAAGTACGAGTCAGGAACGGTGTCAGTTCAGCATGTACTAAGCCACAAAAGAGTGGCTATAGCCATTAGCCAATTAAATGCTCTGGGTTGACTTGTGGGGAGCTGGGAAGAGATGTTCTGCTATAGCACTACCACCCCAGTCTAACCTACACCACAACCATTGTCCCGTACACTTACACCCCTTTACATCCTTTACACATGGAGACCTCAAACACTCTCCTCTACATCCATTTATATAGATGTGTGTGTGTGTGTGTGTGTGTGTGTGTGTATATATATATATAAACACACACACTCACATTTATACATTGCTTCCTCCACCCATGGTATTTGTCATTTTGTAAAATGGACTGTAAAGTGATTCAACATCTGTTGATTTCACAGTTTAAGATTCAAATTTCTCAGCTGCATTCAGCCCTGAACATGACGGGCATTGTGTTCTCTGAGCGGGGATGCAGCTCAAATTGTTGTTTGTTAGTTTGGTTCTAGGTGGCTGCTGTACTGAAAAGGGAGACTGGAGGAGAATGCAATTCCTGCTTTCCTGTCTTTCATAATTCATTGTTGCTCTGCATCAATAACTGTGGTAACCATGCACAGATTTTGGAAATGGCAGAATTTATGTAAAGCAGTTCAGTTACTTGATAATTTTTCACCGGAAAACAAAACACGTCCCTTCAGTCTTACCGGAATATTTATTTTATAAATCTACATCGTCTGATGTTAGAATTTTCACCGTGATAATACTCTGGGCCATTCCTCAGCATTTGTCACAAGCGAGCTATAAGCAAACAAAGAACATCACAATTATTCTCCCAACACCATGATGTAACTCGTCTTGGCCAGGTTCTCCATCATTTTGTTATGAATACACTGCCCATCATCCCAGGCTATTATACCAATCCTCTAAAATGTCACAGGGAAACCGAGAGATAGACAGTGGCTTCGCTAAGGTAGGACAGATGAGGAGATGTGGGATGGAAATAATTTATCTGGCACTATACCACCAAGCCTTCATCCCAGATGTTCTCTTGCAGTTGTTAGTCTACACTCCATCATTATAATGAGGGAGTCTCAATTAGACAAGGTCTACAATGGAGGTTTTAAATGTCACCGTGCAGGTCCTGACATTTCTCTATTTGATAGGGGATCAGAACGGAGGCACAGAGTCCACAGCTAAAACTAATCTGGATCCCCGAAATGACAAATTCCGCCCCGTCAGCAACTCGGAGGCAAGGCACTACTGAGACATTAACCAATGCTCTGAGCCGACTACCGTGCTCCTCTCAGAAACCTACAACAATGGAATCCATTAGCGTTGTTTATTAATGTAATTAGCTTTTGGGTGTTCGCGTGTCTCAGCAGACTGCATGAGAGGAATTAGTCGAGGTCTTCGCGTTCACCTCGGGTGTTGTCTGCAAAAGGTTACACGTCTGAATCAGGAGCAACACGAGAGTGCTGGAAAAGAAAATATCAGCCGATGCCCGGTAATGAGTGAGCACTGTCATGATCAGAGGTGGGCGACTTAAACCCATCACTTTGACGATGCTGGAATCCCACGGCAGGGCTTCAGCCTCTGCAGAAGGTCCCAGCCCAGACACGAGTGACGCCACGGCTGGAGGTTACATGAAGGCCATTTTTAAATGTATCCGTATCAAGACAAGGCGTGAATCGACGGCACTCTCCCTTGGGTTAAATGTCATAAAACAGACTGTTGCCTTCACATCACTAGAGGAGATAGCGGTCACACAGTGGATGAATTACCATCTTTCTATGGCAGCCAGACCCCAATAAGTAGCGGATTGTTCACAGAGAGGGACGGTGTAAGCTAGCGAGGGCAAAAACATAGAAATGCATCTGTAAGTCTGGGGTCTGACTATTTGCATGGCAATGAAAGCCCCGAGTGTTCAGCCGTGTTCAGATGTGAGCCTAGACAATACTGCCAGTGTTTGTTCTTCCCCGGGAAGTTTGAGATGGAGAGAAATGGGGAGAGGAGAAGAAGAAAAGGGGAGGTCGTGAGTGGAGGAGATTACGCATGGTGAGAACCATGCACATTTGCTCCTGCTATTGTGACAGCTAGATTGCTTCCCAGTACCAAGGCGTTTAGTTAAGCAGATTGTGTTTTCTTATACCGCTTGGCAGCAGTGGGTGACAAGTGGCTTGGCAGACAACCGAGGCACAGATTCAGGTGGGTGTAGTGATGGGTGTTAAACACCCTACGACGGATTATCTTATTAACACTCATAGTCTATGTAAACTAGCTTTAAAGTAACCCGGGACCAAGAGTCGAGGCATCAGGAGAAAGGAGTGCCTAGAAATGAAAGAATTTGTCGCGTAGATGAGTTGAGACACCAGATATGATGAGGATGTCTGTTACTAATACCATTCCTACATTTTCCATATGTGGAGTCTTATTGTAAAGTTGGTGCCTTTACTTTATTTAACAACTAGAACACGAGTTAAAATCATAAGCCAGCGAAAGAACTCAAGTCTTAGAAATGAAGATTTTGACTGAGGTAACAGATGTAACATGATCACTATGTTATAATGAATTATATATGATGAGAAAGAAGCTGCTGAAAGAGTTCCTCCTGGTTTTAATGCACTGTCTTAGGTTGTTCTTACACTGTGTGTTTGTCCATTGCAAACATGCCTGGGGGAAAGACAGAGTCGAGGCCCCGCTACCGTGTTTGACTTTTTCACTCAATTCCTTCCATTCACTTTCATATTGATCTAATGCTGCCTGTAGATCTACATACATGATATCCAAACACGATTTTCCAATGCGTTTGTTCCATTCAAGAGTCCTTGGGAGTGTAGGTGTAAAAAGAAAAACAAGAAAAGAAGGCATAGTGAATTATTCAGTTGGTATACGATATGTGGATATTTCTGTGACCTTTCCTTGGTTGAGCAATTTCTTCTCCGTCAGTCATTTTGGCCCAGTTGTTTAAGGGGTAAAGGTAACTAAAGATGTGTGAAGTCCTGCCTTTGCTCATCACATGTCTACTGAAGGACAAACTCTGATAGAATAACATTTATCAGAAGGGTAAACCCCCTGAGATGAAACCTCAAGGGGCTCCTTACACAGATGTAGAGGTAAAAAAAGGCTAAGATGGCAAAAATCTCAAAACTGTTGCAGAACCACGAGCGTGATGATAATAATAACAACAATAATAGTACTACTAATAATGATAACAATAATAATAATAACAACAATGATCCCCTTGCTTCAGGAAAGTGCATATTAATGAAGAGTTACAATATAAATATGGCAAATTTAGCCATCGGGCTAATCATCTGTTGTTTGAAATGGTTAGGGGTTTGTGTCTTGCTCAAGGACACTTCCAACACGCATCCTGAAGGAACTAGGGATTAAAGAAACAATATTCTGATTGCTAGACAATCGCCCTACCTCCGCAGCTATGCTGCCCCCTCAATCTTTGAATCCTAGACAATCAAGTGTGATTTCCCTTCGGCCAGAAGAAAGATGAGTCATAACGCAGCTGAAAGACAGACTGAACTTTGAGATAACATTTCAGAAATGCAGTTTCCTTCAAGCGAAGCTAAATTTAGTTTACTGTGAGCCATTCGATTCTCTTGAATGCATATTTTTAGTGCATACTCTAGAAATGATTTCTGTCGGTGATCTCCCCGAGGGCCAAGCGGGAGATACGGGCAAAATAAATTACAAAAGTCAGACTGATGCGTGACAACAGCCATTCATCACCTCTATAAAGTCTCTTTATCTCAACGCACATTTGCTTGTAGTTTCATCTGCCGCGCTCCTTTTCAGCCTCGAGTACTAAGATGAACAACATATACATCCATTTAAACTACCCCTCTGTAAAAGGGAGGCCAGTTGTAAGACAATATCACCCAATGTCATCTGGAACGGATGACGTGCGTCCAAAGAGCGAAGACTTCCTCCAGCACACGTACAGACAAACAAACAAATTATTTCTAACCACTGCATGATAGCATGACGGTCCCTTGTTGCCTGAGTTCGGTCTCGGGGCTCGGTTTGAGGCCCTGATTTAAGAGTTGAGCGGTAGACGTCAGTTCTATTGTTTCACGGGGCGAAACAGTCAACAAGAAGCCTCTGACGTCGGTTCCCCGATGACCAATTACAGAGATGTTTCTCCTTGGAGGGGTAAGCTTAAAGCCAGGATGTGCAACAGGGAAGCTCCTCTCCACGCTGCAAACTGCAGGGAAATTAAAAGCCTGGCGTTGAATGAGAGTTGAAAATTTCAATTTGGGCCTGTGCAAATTGATGTCATCCCCGAGTATTCTTCTTTGACTTAATCACTCCGTCGCTTCCCTTTTTGAAGTTAACTGGCGCGTGATGGCAACCCGGCAGGTCGGTACATGAAAGACGAGAGTACTCGTACACACAGAGACTCAGTATGTCCACGTCCCGCTTGATAAACAACCCACCTAACAAGCAGAAAACACATCATCCACATCAGCAGCATTTCAGCCTCTCTCGCATTAGACACATTTTTCACCGCATCCAGCCGTGGTTCCAATACGGGCACTGCTTCACGTCAGATAGTACACATCAACATATAGGGAAATAAAGCGACGGTCTCACTGCATCTAGTGCTTAACATTGTGAGACCGCAGCTCGCACTCACTCTGTCATATGGTGGAGGAGTTTATAATGTGGGCTATGGGAGGGCTTCTGGAAATGGGAGGAAGGCCTATTAGTGGTAATGAATGGTTGTCAACCACAGGGCTCTCTGCCTGCACCGTACTCAACACAGCCATGAGAAAAGAGAGAATTTCAATGAGCGAACCGTCAGTTCAACAGTCCTTCTCATAAGCTTCTCTTGACTATAGAAACGTTGCTTTTGTGAGGGATGAACCAAGAAATTATGAATGTGGAAAGCAAGAACGACTGCATTTATAATCAGGCATCCAGAAGGTCACCGTGTTTATCAGTTCTCCAGCTGTATTTAAATCACTATGCGGCACAGCGTACTGGCTCAGATAGGTGAATGAGAGGTCCTATTTACATGTCACCAGTAGTCCCCATGCTGCGGGGTGGACACAGACTCAAGATGGAGATTGGAAGGATTAAGGCTGGATGGCCTTCCTGATGCCCTGGGGAGGGTTCGAACCCGCTGCCTCTGGCTCATCAGTTCCAGAAGTGTGCACTCTGCCACTGAGCTTTCCGTGGCCCACTGCTTGTGGCACATGAATACGAGTGCAGAATCCCACCCGATGAACTGGTGGCCAATGCACAGCAGCCCATGACTACCCCAATTCTGTATACCTCTCATCACTAAAAAGCCTTGTCTGCTTAATCCCTTCAAATTAATATCTCCTTAATTGTACGTTATTCAAGACGCAGCACTGAAACATGCGTGTCTGGCGTCTTTTAGTGGGACTGATGTGAGGTGTTACGTGCTGGCAGATGAGCGTTCGCTCAGAGCAAAAATGCCAGAGGCGCTTGTCTACTTCTGGCTCAAGGTGCTTGGTTCGGGTGTCTGCTGGCTGCCATGTGAAAGCTTATAACGGCCTACGATTCACTGGCCACTAATTGGAATGTCACTCGACAATGCTCAGAGATATGAACGCGGAGTGTAAAGACCCACATAAGCAAAAAACTGCACACACTCATTTACATTATGCAGCCAAATTGAATTACAAAGATGAAATCTAGCATTTGTAGCCGATTATAAGCAACTCATTACAAATGCGCCTTGACTACTAATTTGCTTATAAGATTCAACGTGACCAAAGTGGAAAAACTGCTACTGCTATAAATACTAAAAGATCTTTCCCTCACTGTATATGGAGTATTTTATTGTTCCTGGGTATTTTATTAACACTAGCATAACCCATGTGAATAATACATGCACTTTATAAAGTAAGGCAGGTTGTGTTTCTTACTGATCGAGTGGAAAGAATGCCAACCGAAGGTCGGTTTGAAACCCTCGCAAGCCTCGGGTGTTGTATCGAACTCTGTTTCCCCGGCGAGATCGGTTTCCCCCTTGCCAGAGCTCAATACGACACCGGGATGCTTGATTAACCGTAACCTAAACTCCGTCTGACCCTAACCTTAACCCAACCTAAACCTGACCCTGACCAAACTTCAAGAAGAAAGAAACTTTATTCATTTTCCATTCTACATGCATACATTGCAATGTGTCCTCTGCATTTAACCCATCCTATTGTACAGGAGCAGTGAGCAACTGCAGCACTCGGGGGGGGGG
>OMLC01002319.1:2767-13789 GCA_900302585.1 Regalecus glesne
AGAAGTTTATTTGGAAATTTTTCGTCACTCACCAGGTGACTTCTTCAGTACCTTGATGCCACACAACAATAGGTTGGTTTCATATGTTTGTTTTCAGCTCAGACTGAAGAAGTCACCTGGTGAGTGACGAAACGTTTCTTAATAAACTTCTGATCCAGTTGAACAGATTCACCTCTTTTTGTGATGTTCTCTGACAGTTTTTGTTTATTGTATGGTATCCGAGCCGGTTACTCAGTATATCAGCTCCCCTTTCAGGTCTAACTTTTTCAACTTACTTTAACAACATAATACCTCCCTTTAGCTCTGTTGCATAAACTGATAACTGGTTGGACAGTGTTTTGGAAATATATACATAACTTAAGCCAATTCCACACTGGCTATCATTGTATTTGATCAAAAATCATGCAGGAAACACTTTGTCATAGTGAGATTGCCTCTATCTTGACTCTATTCCATTCCCATTGATGTCACTTCGGCAGGACAGATAAAGCTTATTAAAACAGTCCTAACTTGTTGTGATTGTACGTATGTCTAGGGGTGGAAGGTGGGCGTGGCTAGGATTTGGAGGCGGTGTCAGTGACAACGTGCTTCATGTATACTGTCAGAGCCAGACAGGAGGGCCATAGAAGTCAAGCTTCACAGCTAAAACACTTCAGCAACCCCACCTGTAACTGAACACAGTTGTGGACGGCAGATTCGAGAAGACATCATTCCCCCGGCAAAACCGATTCTATCATGCACTGGGATAAATGTGAGTATTATTATCATTATTATTTTGGAGCGGTTGGATCCGTTATGACATATCGCATACTAATACTCCCAGAGGGGGTCTAAAATTGCTTACTGTTATGAATGGATGTCATGTTAAGACAACAATCCAATTAAAGAGCCCCCCCGTGGGTTTATTCCAAGAATAGTGGAGCTTTCACCACATGTTTAATGAATGTTTCATGATGCGTTAGAATACCTCAACTCCCGCTGAACAAGTATCGGTGCACTTCAAACTGGACTGGGAGAAAGGAGCCGAGGTTGAGACCGAGACTGAGTAATATATCAGCGACATGGCGAGATGCCCACCGAAGAGCGCTAACCTATGTTGTGTTTAGAAGCTTTAGTTCACAGAATATCCCAAAGTGATCAATGGGCGATACGCTGAGCAAGCACCTTCAGGTTTTTGCTGTGTTTTCATTTGTTTGTTCTTCATTTTTTTTAAATTTTGCCTCTTGACGGGTGGAATTGTGTAACGCTGTTTCGCTCAACACGGCTTTACTTTAGACGGGGAAACCCTGACGCACCCCGACACTGACTCCAGCTTTTCTCTCGCTTCCCCTTTTTTCACGCCGTTATCGCGGTGAGTGACGTCACAGCCTCAGTGCTGTGACGTGAAAATTCGTGACGCTATTCCGTCAAATCTCTTCACCCGGGCTGAGATTTTTTTTGATCCCGCTAAACCGAATGGAAAGTCTCCTCCCAGCGCCTGCGTGTTGAGGAAGTCATCTTTGACTCTCTTTTTTTACTTTTTGTTTTTTTTCACTTTCTTTAATCGTCATCTCTGAGCCAGCCGGGTCTTCGGAATCCCCACCTCCCACGCACGTGACTCAGTGTCCAGGGGTTTCCACGCTGCCTATTTGAATAGATCATCTCACAGATCGACTAAAACCCTTTAGTTGCCCTTTGGCAGTGAATTGAAATGCCACGATGCACCGCGCCGTTTCCGTTTTCTATCGGGTCACAATTGCAAGGGACCACCGTGATGGTTTCACATCGACAGCATCCGTCTGATCGAAATGTTGAGTAGCATCAATGGATCTGTTCCGAACGACCCCAGCTCAAATTTAAGTCTGATCTGTTTGCGGTCACCCTGAACATATTGGAAGGGGAGGGGGTTCTTTTAGGTTACCCCACTGATAATCTCGAAGGAGGTTACCATTATTATTAATGTATCTTTTGCGATTCTATTATAATTCCATTATCCTCTCGTTGTGGTATGCTGTAAATTGTGTCTTAATCTGTGTACACAACAGCCATTGCACGCCTGTCCGTCTTGGGAAAGAGATCCCTCCTCTGGTGCTCTCCCTGAGGATTCTTCCTATTTTTCTCCATGTTAAAGGGGGTTTTAAGGGCATTGTTCCTTATGTGAGAGTCTAAGGACAGGATGTTGTGCTAATGTAAAGTCCACTGAGGCAAATTGTTAATTAGTGATAATGGGCCGTACAAATAAAACTTACCTGACTTACTTCCTGATGACTTTAGAGGGAATTGTCAAGTGACCTTTACTGTGCGGTGGGTTACATCATGTATGACATAAAGGGCCTTCCTGTTTAGAGAGGGTCTTCTTCTTACTCGATCTCAGCACTGCGTTGAAAGAAAGGGAACTTAACTGCACCGCTGACTGCAGGCTGTGTGAAAGCTCTTGACAGGCGGCTTCAATCCTCCCTCTCCTGATGCATCACTGCTCACATTTGCATGAGGATATTTTTGGTCGCAGGTGTACCTGTTTACTGTTTTATTTTTCTCATGTGAGCAATGTTCTGTCTTCAGGGTTTAGGGGGGCTCAGGAGGCATCCCTGTATGCATCCATCCAGCAAACAAGCCTGAGATATTACTCAGTCATGTGCTGAGAGAAGATGCTTCATAATTAATTGATAGAGAAAACAGCCGGGCCGTGAGAACATAATGTTCACTGTACAGTCGTCACCGAATCCTTGATTTGAATGGTGAATTGACTGGTTTTTACTCTAGTCCAGCAATCACTCAAAACACTTTGCAATGTATGCCTCACATTTACCTGAGCGCGGGGGACGAAGGCCAGATACCCTTTCATGGCACCCCATGCAGAGAGAGGTCAAGTCCATTTTTTACGTGTCTTGATTAGTCCCCACGTTGTTGGGTGGACACAGACATAGATGGGGTATTGGGGATTAAGGCTGGATAATCTTCCTGACACCCTGCTGTGGGATCGAACCCGTGACATCTGGCGTGTCGTAACTTATCCCCTTTGCTGTCCCATGAACTTATTGCTCAGGGAGGAGCCAGAAATTAATCAAAGAATTCTTCCTTTCTTTTTTCATTGACAAAATATTGTTGGTTAGTCACTGTTGGTTTCCAGTTAAGCGGAACAAACACAGTTCCCCTATTCTGTCCTCTGGTGATGGTGGAGGCACACGACAGAAAGAGCTCGAGAGACATTGAACTTTCCTTGCAAAGAGGAAATTGAAAGATAAGAGGACCGCGTTCACTGTCCTTCCTCCTTACAATTGAATTATAAATGATATTGTATCATTGCTCATTGTATGCTAAGCATGCCCACATCTCTTCATCAGCACAAGTCAATGAGAAAACACTTGCCATGAAATCCCCTCGTTTTGGGAAAAGATTATGTGCCGTGAGTAATGACACTTAAATGTCATGCTAGCTAGTCAGTGTGCTACATGACCATCCCCTTTTAGTCATGATATAAGAGTTGGTGTATTTTTTTCTTTTTTTTTGGTGCCGTGTTGTTTTGTGAGATCGACAGAGAGCACATGTCAAAGTCGCGTGTCTGCTCTACACACTCATCAAAAGGCAGGAAGATGTGGTTTTTGAATCTGACAGCGTAGTGGAGCCAAACACGTAGATGTCATAGAAAATGATAAGCAGTGGTAATCCCATCCAAGGGTTTCAAGAAAATCTGTCTGGTTCACCTCACAAAGCCTCTAAATCTACGTTCCTAACGGAGGAGGTTGCTCGGATTTTTATCTCTGCGTACTGGTTCCACGTGTCGGGTGGAAATATGACTTATCTTTCACATGTGGGGGGGAAGACTTTGAGGAAATATAACCCTGTTTGGTCACATCAGCAGATCTGGAAACCTCAGAGATCTCTTGCTTTGTAATGTTTTTTTGTTTGTTTTGTTTTTCCTTTTTTTCACATTTTCCTTTACCAGCCTAGTGGAAATTGCACCGAGAGTGAAAAATAAGGGGAAAGTGCAGTCAGGATTTTAGACATTTGATCTGTCTTCCAAGGCAAGTGCAAAAGGGACATTGCAGACAATGAGGTATAATCTGCCATTATCCATCCATCGTGAAGTGCTTATCCGAACTCGGGTCACGGGGTCATGGTGGAAGCTATCATGCAAAAAAACGTACATCCTTCTATTTGGAGACCGTGATAAGAATGTGATGTAGGCTCGCATCACCACGTCAATTTAAAGATCGACGTCTTGAACAGAGTCAACGACAGCTGCGCGCATGAATCTGAAATAGTTCAGCTCAAAAGGCCGAACGCCATCCAAATCCTTAACAAACCCTGCCAAAGTTGCATCTTCAAATTGTGAGGGGTCGTTCCAAACTGTCTGTCTTTTTCCTCCCCAGCGCCAAAGGAGAAGTCGTGTTACACTCTTTCCACAGTGAAAAAACTCTTGGAGCAGAAGAGAAAGCGTGAGACTTCCTCCGGGTCCCCTTCGGGCTCCGCGGCAAGCGCAAGTCCTGTTCCCACCCCGCCTGTCTCAGTAAGACACAAAGCAGAGGACGAGTCTGCATCACCGAAGCACATGATCAGGGAGTTCTATGACCTCGCTTGTTCTGTGTGTAACCCTCTTTTCTTTTGGTTCCACCAGGTGTCTACAGCAGAACCACCGATCTCCACTGGTAAGGACAGTAGCTCACTTACATTACAGGTAATACCAAACCTGCAGTGAGCATGAGGTAAAATACATGATGTAAAAGTGAGCTATGGCTGTCTACTTTCAGGAGCATCGAGCGGCTACTCAGACATGGCAGTGGGCTATCAGCAATGGGGGCGTATGCCAGATTCAGCAGAGCCTTTCAGATTCTACGACAGCACCACAAGTGTCGGGTATGGTCCAACCTGCAGCCCGCCCATGGCTGCTGCTGGCTACAGCACACAACAGCAGATGCAGGGCTACGGGAACGCCCCGATGTCTCCGAATTATGTAAGCGACACATCGTCAAACCGCGGCGTGACACTCCGCTATGCTAGCAGACTTTTATTTTGAAGATGATTTAAGAATTTTTTCCCCCCCTGCAAGCTAAATTCCATTAGTTGCAACAAGCCGAAAATAAAAATAGAACTTGACTGCTACTTGCATTGTGCATTAAGGCAAACATGTTATTACAGACACACTTCTTGTGGTGTTTGGATTTAAAATGATGAGTCCACCTCGGGCCAGTTTGAATCAACTCTCCAGATGCTGCCTTTAAGGTTGCAGGGTTAGCTCCAGGGTTGCTAGTCTATGAGTCTCCCTCAGCTTGTGCTGCTGCTCAGCATTATCTCCCTCAGACATGTCTTTTATTAAGCACATTTATGGATGTTGTGGTTGCGATACAAAAGAAACAGTTATTTGACAGTGCTTCCACGCATGCATTCTTTCAAGCAGGCGTGCCTTGTGACAGCAGCAGATCCTAGTCTGTCCGCCTCAGGGACTGCTCTGGGATCCGTTCTGACCCCACAACTGGGTTTTGGTTTGCAAATGGATACTTGCAAGCTGGAGGAGGCCAGAATGTTCCTCCAAGGGATGGACTATGTTAAAACCACCAGTCAGGATGAAGATGGAGATACGTGAGTGCTTGCTGTTGTGTACGGGCATGTAAGGTTTTGGGTGGATGTGAGATGCCCATGTGATTACTGAGCAAAACAAATGCAATCACTAAATGGTATCTTGTCAAAGCTATATTTGGACATGAGTGGTCAGTACTACTCTGTTCCACCGCCACACTGACGTGAGCATCATTAGACGCATTCAAGTCAGTTATTCGGGCAACAGATGGTTGTTGCCTGGAACCTTTAGCGCTATCGAACGTTAACCATAAAAGCCACGGGCACTCCTTATTGTTCCGTTTTGGAATGGACACATCCTAATGCTGTGGAAATGTGATGTTTATTATGATGATGATGTCATGTTTCAAATTTAAACACACACACACACACACAAACATGGACGACCCAGAGGGGGACACTAGTGAACCCAGAATACTTTATCCAACCTAACCCCTATACCCATGTGAGGCTTAGCCCATTATGATCCACTAACTATGGACCTCTGGCCGTGGTGGGAAACGGTACAGCCGGGATTCAAACACCCGACTGCATTACACAGATGTGTACTGAACACAGGCGCCACCTGAAGGCCCATTTGATAAGGATTCAATCATGCAAAGCTTTCACTTGTCATTAGCACACTTTTTTGTTAGCATAGTAGAGCTCACCTCTTTCTTGATAGGATGGGGCTATTTCTTTGTGTGTGTGTGTGTGTGTGTGTGTGTGTGTTTGTTTGTTTTTAGTACATGCCTATTTAGTTTAGAGTGTATTTGGGGAGGGGGGCTATCCCGAATACATAGCATCCCAAATACAATTTAGTGTTAAAAATGTTATGATGAGTCAGGCATGTCTCTATGATTTGAAACTCACTTGAGTAAGTATGATAAACAGCAAAGAAACTTCCGGTTCACAGAGAATATTGCATAAATTGGTCATGAGGTTTTTAAAGTTTGTTGTCAGGCATCTTTAAAAAAAAGATAATTGTATGCTCTTGTTTTTCTGTTCAGGATTCTACATATCTATACCGCCAAGGGGCTCAGGGAGTGTGCCTTCGCTGCCGCAGAGAGGCTGAAGGATTTGGGGGGGCTCGATGCCAAAGAACACAAGGGCAAGGTACACAAATACACATACTTCTCCCTTAGGGATCAAACTGCTGCTTCTTTTTTCGGCTAAACTATTCAGAGATGAATCTTTGCGTTTACAAGCACGTGTCTTTAAAGTTAAAAAAAAAATTGTCCCTTTGCCTGTGTGGCAGACTGCCTTGCTGGTGGCGGTGACAGCAAACCAGCCTGACATCATCCAAGACCTGATGTCATTTGGGGCGGATGTCAACGCCTGTGACTTCAATGGTCAGGCTGCCCTTCACCTGGCTGCCGAGTATGGCTTCCCTGAGGTCATGCAGGTAAAGTGGCTCTAGCCGAGACTTCTCTGGTGCTCCCATTAACTTGCATATGAAAAAGAAATCCTTTGTTTTGGCTGGTATGCAACTGTATTGTCTGTAAAAGGTGTTGGGATGTCTGCAGTCAGCTCAGACTGAAGATGTCACCTGTGTGATGAGTGATGAAACTCTTCTTTCAATAAACGTCATGTCCAGATGAACTGGCTCACTTATGATTCCCTCGTCTGGACTATTGAGCATGCATAAAGAGATGATAGCAAAGATGAGACCTCAACTGTGAACCTATTTTTGCAGGTCATTCTATCCAGTCCTGCAGTGCACCTGGAAACTCGCAATTTTGAAGGTAGAGTTTACATTATTCCGAAAGCTAATAATCTTTGGGACAATATGTTAAACTGAGCGACAAAAGCTGTCGTCGTGTTTGCCGTAAATGGTAAATGGACTCATTCTTATCTAGCGCTTCTCTAGTCTAGTGGCCACTCAAAAGGCTTTACATTGAATGCCTCACATTTAACGAGCATGGCCCTGCGATGCCCTGTAAGAAAGGGGCTGCTGAGCCACCGCAGCCATATTCATATTACATCATGATTAGCATGGTTAGTTTTGTTACTGTAGTTAAATTTACAATCCTGAAGGTCATTACTTTTGTTGACTTTATGGCCTCCTATGGTAATGTATGACATCCACGGTTGTGTCTGAACCCTCCCTAAGTACAGACTTCCAATGATTCGGAGATTGAGGTGATACAATGTAAGGGTCTAAACTAAACCGAAGATCAGAACATTTTTTTACGCCGTATAATTTTTTTCCTGTGAAAATCCTGCTTTACAATGAAATGACCGTCTGCAAAAGGGCGGCACGGCGGTTAGCACTGCTCCCTCACGGCAAGATGGTCCTGGGTTCGAATCCCATCCCAGTCTGCATGTTCTCCCTGTGTCTGTGTGGGTGTCTTCCGGGTGCCCCAGTTTCCTCCCACTGTCAAAAACAACCATGCAAGGACTGCAGATATGAACTAGCTTGACGCTATAATCTGGTGTGGCGCATTGATGTAAAATGTTCCCTTAACATCAAAAGAAGTTCATGATTTGGATTTTGAACGAATTAGGCTAGCTATTATCCCAAGTACATTACCGATTGAAGGTATCATAAGAAGACGCTTATTTAAATACCCTTCCTCAGGATTGTATTTTCAATCTTTATGCAAAAATGTGCACATTTCTGTATTTGTTTAGACGTAACTAGGGTGTCTCCTCTGTCCTTCCTGCAGGGATGACTCCTCTGCACTGTGCAGCCATTTCTCACTGTGAGACGATGAAGGGTCTGGCAGCAGGCAGGCTTTTAGACGCGGGCCTTCATGCCAAGGCGGAGAAGATGCTATTCTGCCTGCAGATTCTGCTTGATAATGGAGCATCCCTTCTCAGTCAGGTACAGTGGTGCAGCTCCGTGCCATAGATACAGGACAAGCTGAAGTCGTCCATTCTGATTGGCTGATTTTAGAATGGATGGCTATAGCAGTATGATAAGAGACCAGCGGATCATCAGGGAGATAGTAGATGATATAGGAGATAATATGTAGACTACCTGCAGTTTTGAAGCCAAATGACATTCTTCTGTAAAGGAATCAATCCATGATATCACAGAGAACCTCTGGAAAAAAGGGACGAATGTTCGGTGTGCTTGAGTATGTGTGTGTGTGTAATTGAAAAGAAAAAAAAGCAATCTTTCTCTTAAAGGAAGTTTGGAATTTAAAAAAACCCACACTTTGTTTTTACAGTCAAAACTAAATGTGGTGCAGTCCTGAAGCATTTTTTCCCCTGTCAGTGTCACCTTGTTTCCTTCTGACTCCTGCTTTTCATAACTCAGGTCATAGATGTTTCATCATGTTCCTTTTTACATGCGTCACAATTCTGTTATCAGGAAATCAAAAGTAACAAGACAGTGCTGCACCTGGCTGTCAAGGAGGGAAATGTCGATCTGGTCCGACATCTGCTGAATGTCCCCCTGCCAAAAATGAGGGACTTTGTCAACATGAAAGTGAGTTTCACCACTGCACAAAAGCTAAAACTGATTTTCTAAGTCTGTGCATGTGAACATTGTCTGCGCAGGCCGATCTGTAATGGTGTTCTCCATTTCTACACTCTGACGGTTCTGGACCTCCGTTTTCCGTTCTTCCGTAGGCTCATGGACACACACCCTTACACATGGCAGCAGGTCTGCATGGGAACCCCCATCAGGAAGAGATTCTGCGACTGCTGCTAAGCAGTGGAGCAGACCCCAGTATCCGCAACCTGGAAAATGACCAGGCTGCTCACCTGCTGCAGAGTGGCCCCCAAGGAGAGCAGGTGAGTTGTTGACCGGTCTCTCCATCAGTTGGGTGAGGACACAAGGTCCTTAATGGCTTCTCTATTGACCGACCTTTTCCTTTTCATCTTTCCATCCGTAGCTCAAGCTCCTCTTGAAGAGACGCAGCACTTCTGCCCGTCGACGAGTGGTGTCCTTACAGGACAAATAGTGACCGGGATTGGTTAAATTCCCCATGTAACCCTCCTTATCTGGCAAAAAGGGCCCCAACAGGGCCCCCATTGCCTCGGTGTGGAGGGAATTCTTCAGTATCTTCTTGTGAGGTGTTAGAGTCTCTGGCCTGTATGTGGCCGGAGGATTTTCTTTCAAACAAACTGTTTGATCTGCTCGTATCTGGAAATGATGATTTATGTTCAAATTGGCCAAATTATGCTTTAGTTCCTTTAAAGCTGAAATTATTCCAAGCTGGGAGCTGATCCTTAACGTTGGATGGGGATTGATTTTGTCTCTAGAGCTGCTCCGAGATTGAAGCGTTTCATTCGAGCTAAATGAGATTTTCATCTCACGTGGCCGCATTTCGGCTTGCTAGAGCACCTTTTGACAAAACCATCATGGTTTCGAGGGGGGGGGGTGATAACTTGAAAGCCATGATATCTTCTCTCCATCAATAAGTGATTTCATCCATCTGAACCATGTCGATGCTGTGGCACTTCTGTTACACAGATAAAGTTACAGTGCAGGTTTGACATGGAGGACACGTCAGAAATGGAGCTGTGACAACCGTTTTCCTCATCCTAACAACCGGGTTTATAGCAGGCGTAGCTTGAACCCTGTCAGCTCATCAGTAAGCAGTTTACAAAAATCAACAACAACGTGCTCCTAGTGCCGAAGCTAATAGAGGCAATTTAATATGTCACATGCTTTATCAAACAGTATCGTGACACCGTTATACGGTAGTATTCAGTGTCTGTCAAGCAGACCAGCGTCACCAGGGTCTGATCTTTCTTCCTGCTGGAATAGTTTCTGACTATAGCATCTGCCACTGTATCAGCGTACATGCAACTCGGACAAAAAGATTTTCCACAGCAGTGCGCGGAGACTGGAGACCGTCTCCATCCCTGGTAAAGATGCCAGGTAGTGTTATGTGAGCGTAGACTGTGGTTCAGATGGATAGAATAACTCTTTATTACTGAAGAAAATGATCAATGATCAATATTAGACACATCATACGTATTAATATGTATCTTTTGTTTTATGATATGGATGCGAAACCTTTTTGAATGAATCTCTTGAATTTAATGAGGTCAAAATAGTTCAGTCGGGTCATCTGGACATATGTTTAAAAACGATAAACGTGAGTAGGTTTCAACATTCCACTGAACGTCTCCCTCAGCTCTCAGTCCAGTATGTGACCCACCCAGCCTCCTTTTAAAAGGAACAGAGATATAAATGAGGGTGCTCACAAAGAACGGGGCAAAACAACGGCGAAATGGAAGAAAAGAAAAAGACCCGATTGAATTCTCAAAAGAGGTGAATTTGTTCAGCTGGATCAGAGGTTCATTTTTGAAACGTTTCGTCACTCACCAGGTGACTTCTTCAGTCTAAGCTGAAGGCAAACATCCCCCTCCTTATAAACAGTACCGTGATGCCACACAACAATAGGTTGGTTTATAAGGAGGGGGATGTTTGCCTTCAGCTCAGACTGAAGAAGTCACCTGGTGAGGGACGAAACGTTTCTGAAATAAACTTATGATCCAGCTGAACAGATTCACCTCTTTTGTGAT
>OMLC01002319.1:13809-25485 GCA_900302585.1 Regalecus glesne
CTACGTTAAGAGGGAGCGACCCTCGCTGAATAGGGGCGGTGGCCTGAGAGTACACCTATCTGCGTCTTACAATGCCGTGATCGCGAACATTCCCCAATCCTCTGTGAATGGTGCCCTTTGTCACTGAATGTGCAGTTGATCACCCAACTTGCATGTGAAACCAACCTATTGTTGTGTGGCATCACGGTACTGTTTATAAGGAGGGGGATGTTTGCCTTCAGCTTAGACTGAAGAAGTCACCTGGTGAGTGACGAAACGTTTCAAAAATGAACCTCTGATCCAGCTGAACAGATTCACCTCTTTTGAGATTTCCCTACCTGGATTATTGATCATGCATCAAGACACCCGATTGAATTATTTTGACCTTGTTGACTACCTGGATTATTAAGCCTGAAAACATGTTTTCTTTCAATTTAATGTTCAATTCAGAGATGTGGTCACGTTTCCCCTGTGCTTCACACATCTTGTCTCAATTTGATTTCTATGAAATCGTTTAAATGACCTTTGTGATAGGGTTTCTTGGAAATTTCTCTCCAAATCCCCTGTTGCAACCCTCCACCAGTATACGTAATCATATTGGTTCATTGACTGGCGGCTGTGATATGCATCACCGTATGTGCTTAAGTTGAGAACCCATGACTCAGAAGTCAAATACTGTATCATATAATTTAAACGTTCTTTGTTTGCCTCGTGCCCTTCGCACCAGGCTGCCATGTGCACCCTGAAGTGCGCTTATACTCAATGGGCCCGTCTCATGAAGGCAAAGGAGGCTTCATCATACCCTATAAAACCAACAACTTGTTAAAATCTATGCATACCAAACCATTGCTGTGTGACGAATTGCATCTTCTTCCTTCAGAGAAATGATTTAAGTGAGCCCTGAGACAAATTATGTGACTAATAAGGTATTTCAGTCATGAGTCACAAACATGGATCTGAAAGTTCTCTGTGCCCTTTGAAATATGGGTTATATTGACACTTATTCGCAGAAAGTGACGAGGGACGAAAACTGCTATGTCCTACCAGAAAGCCATTTTGAGATATTTATGTCTCCTGCCCGATTTCCCCTCCGCGTCATCATCGGAGCACGTTGAACTCCGAAACAATTATCACACGAAGGGGCAAATAGGTGAAGAATGGCCTCTGGATGGTGCTATCACTGTTACTGAATGATTGCTGAATAGTCACTTAAGGTTATCATACAACTAGATTAAAACTTTCCTTACCATACAGTTTTGTTTCCTTTGTTTTATTGCCGCAGAGGCCTCATTGGTTAAGCTGTGCAAAGAAAGCGCAGAGGATGCTTTCTGGCTATGCTGTTGATATGGACCTTGTAGGATGGACGACAGTAACTTAAAAACAGAAGAAACCAACATGTTTACTATGCGTCGTATCCATCGTCAACCGCTTCTCTGAAGTTGGGTTGCGGAGTCATGCTGGAGTCTATCCCAGTGCTCATTGGGCGAAAGGTGGGGAAACACCCTGGACAGGTCACCATCCCACCGCAGGGCTCGAGCAGATGGGGCTTGAAGTGTCCTGCTCAAAGACACTTCAACACGCGTACTGAAGGAACCGGGGGATCAAACTACCAATCTTCAGATGGCATAATGACCGTACTACCTCCTGAGCTATGTCGCCCCCTACGTGTTCAAATACACACTGCCTGGTCGATGGAAGTAAAGAGTTCAGTTCATGACTTGCCTAAGCGTCTAATCCCACATGCTTCATCATGTCAAAGCGGTTGACAAGGGACATTAAAATAACCCCCGGAACAAATTAACAGCAGATAAGATTACACAGTGAAAGACTTGCAATAATCCACGCATTCCTCTCACGAAACCTGCACATTTTATTTTCTCAATATTAGATTTGAAGGTTAACAGGAGTGCATGGAGTTGTGCATCTCTGTTGGATTGAGGATGTCAAGCGGTCCAACATTTTCTAAATGAGGATGGAATGTGAGGGAGAGAGACATTTTTTGAATGGTCTAATCAAAAGCACCGTGCCTAATGTCCTAACTTAATACACACATACACATAGTATTTGCCACAAGCGATTTTTTTAAAACTTTTGGTATTCAAAATGAGAAACGGAAAAAAATTCACATTTGGCCTAATGCAAAGGTCTTTTAGAGTGACAGATTGTGCAGTGATTTAAACCCCCGGTCAAATTGAATGAAGTGTAATCTAAGGGAAACCTTTTTTTCTTTTCTTTCTGAGGTTGGCAGAAGGACTAGGTTTGATTCTTGCCTGATAAACCAGCTTTGAGAGTCACAAAGACAATTAACAGTCGATTGATGAATAAACTGATTGTGCATCTTGGTTGCATCCAGTCAAAATACAGAACGGATCCCGGTTAGGATGTGTATTAAATCCCTGCGGTTGACGTCTTCCAGCTGACAAATGCTGGTTATAAGATGATGATGTGTATGTGTACTCGCCGGCATGGTCCCCATGATGACCTCCCCTCTCTCCGTCACACACCTTGGATGCTCACTACACGGTCTGAGGAGGTACTGCAAAATAAGTCCCCACCAAGATAGTAAGAAGAGTTGAACAGACAGATAAAACACTCAAATCCTCCACTTTTATAGTTACATTCAGTAATATGATATACAGGAAGCTGTGTGCATAGATGAGCCTACCTTCTGTTTTAGGAATCTGGGTTCCAGATGAAGTTGACCTGCACAGATGAAGAGCAAAAGGCAGATGTAAAAATGTATCCATCAGATATTCACCATCAAGGAAAGTTGTGGATCATCTGCAAACACTTTGAAAAACTGTGGCCACAACTTAAGCCATGTAGTGTGGCTTGCATTTCATTTACACTACGTTGGTAACAGACTAAGGTCGGAATGTGATGAAGCCACAGATTTCTGAGGTGAGCGACAGGCCGAAAAAAACGACAAATCATATGCAGTGATCTAGCAGCTCGTCCCGTTAAAAGAGCTGCTTCATTGTTTCTGAATTGCCATACAAGCGGCATGCCATCACTAAGGGAAAGAGACACTCCCAACACACTGTCAACACATACTCGGAGAGCATAGTACTTTAATATAAACTCAATTAAAGCTTCTGTAAAGTCTGTTTTGGAAAATATTGAGTGTAATCAAACAGTATGCCAAGTGTCTTTCTTTCAGGGTCTTATGACTAAGCTCCAGAATATGTTGGCAGTGATTTTGGGTTGCATATGGGGGGGCACATTCGTAAAGATGCATCCAGGCGAAGGTAGGGTTGTGGTAACTGGGGAGTATTTTGTCTTAGTATTCAGCTGAAATATGGGAAACATCTTGTCCTCTTTGGCTGAGTCTCCTCCACAAAAGTCAGATTCATACAGCATGCATAGGTGCATCATCCACCAAGCCTTGTGCAAACTCTTACTTGGATGAGGGTTTTACACATTTTGTGCATTTTTTACCTAAGAAATGACACATTACAATGGTTACAAAGGTAAAGGTACGAGTATAGGCTCCCCTGAGGGATATAGGTGGAGGGAGAAAAATGTATTAACTTACTTAGGGCTATTAGGATGCCAGAGACAAACATGATTACACCAAGGATCACCCCTGTGGTCCGTAAGGTCTCATAATCTATAGGGCCCAAAACAGCACTTTCACATTGACTTCATCAAAACAATGAAGAATTACATCTGGGACACTCAGTCATAACTGATAAAAATGAAATCAATGTATTAGTGAAAGCAATGCCATTTTAATGTCCTACCGTAATCAAAGTCACTCTGATCCGGTAACATCACCCCCTCTGCAAAGAGAGCCAGTTGTTAAGAATCATGGAAAGTGGAAAGGACAACATGGAGCTTGCGGAGACATCTCGTCAGCCTAGACCATGTCCAATTTCAAACCACATTAAAAAGACCATAATGGCGTTGCTGCATCTGTAAGCCTTTTAGCTGATCAACCAAAGCTCAGCTGGTTGGTTTTTTTTTCCGATTAGAAAATTAAATCCCGGTCTATTTTGAAAAATTTAGGTGACAAAATCCACTACACATTATCAAGAAGTCATGGATGTTTGTATTTTTCTGGTAAAACTTTTTTCCTCCAAGGACCCTTTTCTAAAGTCGAGTCTTATTGCACAACTATCAAGTAGTGATTTCGATAAATAAAGGTGCCACTAACTGTTTAAATTTAATTTCAAGCGGGACTCAAATCTTGCTAGCCAAAAAGGAGACAGGATACCCTTTAGCAGAAGAACGCATCAGAAATAACTTTTAGTTATGTAGATAACGACATCATAAGCCCAGACTGCGCGGACACATCGATCAAGCTGGTGAAAGAAGCACAAGCTGTATGTGCTAAAGGAAAAATACATCTTCACAAATCAACCTCCAATAATTGAGGAGTTTTGGAATCAATCTGTGACACTGATTGAGTTGATTTATCTTACGATTATCTCCATGTCCAGAGAGTGCATGGAGTGAGGCGGAATGTAGAGTGACACCTTCTCTTTCAAGGTCTCACTTGATGAGAAAACAGCCACACGACATGAAATTATCTCAATCATAGCTCCTGTGTATGATCCATTAGGAATCTTGGCCCCAAGTGATGTGACAGAAGGGCGTCGAGTGAGGCGAACCACTTCCAAATGAGTTGAAGCCCAGGTGGGATAGTTTGGTGGACAGTCTAGAGAACATTCAAAGGATTCAAATCCCATGATGTTTCTCACCTGGAAACCTTGGGAAGATCCTGAGAACTGAGCTGCATCCCTATCTCTGCTGCTGTGAGCAGCAGCCTGAGGACACAAGTAGTCCTAGGCTATGTCAGCAATGAAGCTCAAAGGTTCCACGTCTTCATTGCAAACTGGGTCCAGTGAATTTGGGAAATCCTTGATACAGAACAGTGGTATTGTGTCCATCCAAATGAGAACCCTGCTGATTGTGCCTCGAGGGTAGTAGAACTTTTCAACTCAAACTAGCTCTCAGGACCCAAGTTCCTGCGGGAAAGAGAATTAAGAAGGCAAGGAACTTCAGAGCTCCCAGTGGGAGACTCTGAGGTCAAGGTGGCACAAGTGCTGAAGGGCAATACAGTTTTCTAGAGCGACTGTCGTGATTCTCAAAATGGATCACAGTCATGAAGGTTGCTCCAAACATACTTCGACTGGCTAAGAGGACTAAGAAGCCGGAACCTCTAAATGTGGAAGAGAAAAGAAGAGCCGGACTTACTTACTTACTGTTAATCTTATGCAGCAAGAGGCTTTTAAAGAATAGCTGCAGGTCCTGAGCCAAAAATCACCAAGTCTATCAGCTTGACCCAGTCCTTCATGATGGTATACTCAAGAGCAGTGGGACGATTGAGGAGAGCTTCCTCACCCTTCAACGTGAAACACCCAATAATATTTCCAAAAGATGGCGATAATGTCATCATCAAAGAGGATGTTCCTTGCAGTGATAACAAATTGACATATGTAAAGATGATGAAAGACTTTTGTGAAACGATATCAAACATATAAGACACGTCCGTGACTAGAAATACTTAAATTTCCTTTGCAGTGGAGCTATTTTGGAAGTGTATGAGTGACAGAAATGTATTTCTAAGTTCCAAACTGAGAGACACTATGTGTTTGTAATATCATTAAAACAACTTAATTTCGTTCGTTTAAAGTTACGGTAAGTAGTTGTGTAAGGAACAGCATCAGCCGTAAAGTTTTACCAGTGAATTGTGCGGATTGACAACAGCATCTGGAGTAACAGTGACCGCCATTGCTGCTGGGCCTTCACGGTGTGCCGATGGAAGATGGAAAATCCGCTGTGGCAACCCCCGAGAAACAGGGAACAAGCCGGAAGAAGAAGATTTCACGGCATTCAACGAAACGTTCCATGGCGCACTAGTGGAAGAGTATAAACGCACAGGGAACATCGACCAGACGTGTAGATGTACACCACATCCTGGCCACCTGTTCCAGCCCCTCCCATCCGGGAGGCGTTCCAGATCAGTCTGCACACGAACAGACAGACTGAGAGAGCTTCTTTCAAAAAAGCTGTGACGAGAGAGAATTAGACCTCTCCCGAGTCTGATAAGACTGAGGTGCTGCCACCACTGGGTACATGCACCCTTGCAATATTTACTCACGTAGCACTTAAAGCCTCTCCATCAGTTCACCGCACCTATACTGCATTTTTGCTGACGGTGTATTTGCACGTCTTAGGTCGTATCGTATTTTATCACTAATCGCATTTTAAATTACACATGTTTTCTATTTATTACCGAGACTTTACATTTTCATTGCCGATATTTCACATTTCTTATCTCTTTCTGTCTTTATATTCTATTTATGCACCATTTGAGGCAGACATGATAGAAATTTCGTTGTGTCTGCATAAAGTCAGTGAGACAATAAAGTTTTTAAATTTTGAATCTTGTCTTACTGGATGAAACGAGCAGCTTGTTCAGACTAACGAGGGGCTGGGCATTTCTCTACCGGGAGTACTATGTGTTCATTTATGGTCGATGCTACACCCTCTTTGGGAAAAAATGACAAAAAGATAGCAGAGGGGGGTTCTGGTGAGTGTTTAAATCGAATAAAATAAACTTCAGGGGTAATCGTTACGGTATGATCGACTGGGATAATCTGCCCACTGTGATGGCACATAGCCCATCACTGCAGTCTACAAGGCACAGTGGGCAGTGATAATGCGGGTTTCGTGTTGCTGAACCTCCACTTTTTGTTCTGGCTTGGCTGGCGATTTTTTGGGCTCCCCTGACTCTGCTCCGCGTCTACTAGAAACGCAGATCTGTCAATTTGAGGGGAAAATCTTCTCCATTTGTCATCGGGACACATCTATTCACTCAAAATAGTGAAAACCTCTTTTTTTGAAGGGGGGGCGGGGGCTGGGTCAAAATTGAGAAAACAACGACAAATGTTAACATATCACACGTCCCCCCCTCCATTTGATCTAATCAGAATAGTGCAACGCACCCAATACCGTTACCATCTTTTAAGCAACTAGTTAAAGTTGCATAATACATCTTGAATTTTTTTTCACCTGGCACCTTACCTTTAGTGGTAGTCATGACTGCAGTGTAGAGATGCTGTCTCCTCGTTTCTCCCAAGCACTTCGCTTATCTTGTGAGATGCAGGTGCAGGGTGGAAATAATGCAGGGCACACTGGCTGGATGGGCAGATCTGCGTCTTTATCTGCTTTGTGGGGAAACCCCCCCTAGTGGCAAGAGTGAGGTATTGCGAGAGAGGGTGCAGCAATCTAGCCTTTGGGAATTCCTGTGGTGGCCAATTTGTCAGGCAATGCGGATTGGAGCCCCTCTCCCCTCATCAGTGGGCTGCGTTTGTCACTCCGTATGCGGTACGCAGATATGATCCAACAGTCGATTGAATATCGCATATAGGGTTATTTGTTAGGTGTGTATGTTTTTACTTCACCATTCATTGCTTCTTAATGCAATGAATGGCAATCTTAACAGTTTAGGCATTTTGAAGCTTGGGTAAATACTTAATTGTGGTATCTTCCTCAAACAGGTTTACAGAAATTGGATGGGATTGATTTTAAGTGGACTGCAACATAATCCAGCAGCCATCTTAGAAAGGAAATGCATGAGCATATTGCACCAGCATTTCACTAACTTGCAGTATAGTGCCCCCATCCCTGTCCTCCCATGAAGATGATATAGAACAGCTCCTTTTCTGATGCACTTGTATCATCTATCTTACAGAATTTCGGGGAAACGAAAAGGCGCCCATGTTACTATGAAATAGAACATCATTGCGATGCTCCCAAGAGAATAATGCAGCAGAGCTCTTCACAACCAGTGGCAGGGAAAATAAGAAGCTTTATTCATTTGTCCTTGTACATACATACAATGATTTTTTTTGTTGCTTTTAATCCATCCTATCATATAGTAGCATTGAGCAGCCGCAGTGCCCGGGGACCAACTGCAATTCCTTTTCCTATTGCCTTGGTCAGGGGCACAGGCAGGAAGAATATTAACCCCAACATGCATGTCTTTTTGATGCTGGAAGGAAACTGGGGCTCAGGAAAATCCTCACAGACACGGGGAGAAGATGCAAACTCCACATAGAAAGGAACTGGGACGAGATTTGAACCCAGGACCTTCTTGCTGTGATGCAACTGTCCTAACCACTGCACCACTGTGCTGCTCGAAAACGACAAAATGTGAAAACCCATCATGAAACCTGGGTTTACTTTAGATGGATCATTTTATTTGAAACTCAAGAAAAAAGTAACAGTATAGCTGTAATATAAAATCTTTAAGAGCACAGTAGCAGGATGAAATTGTAAGACACTTTAAGAGTTATTCTGGTACAGAGTCCTGGCACGCTTCAATTCTTATCAGGTCATTTGCTGCCCTCCACTGGCCAGAGTCAGTATCGCTATAAAGATGGAGGAGAGGCAGGAATACTTGACTCAGATTCAGACAAGGAGCCATTGCATTAGAATGATGCATTTTTCCAGGTACTCACCTGGTGTTCACCCATCAACTTATCTGTGGAGGGAATTGAATAGTAGATTATACTCTATTACACATTCACATAAAAAATTGCATTGCATGTTCCAACACCAATTATGAATACCATACAGTACAATGACCCCAGCAGCATATCGTAGGGTCAAATAATATCAGAATAAGAAATAATAAGGACACTGCCACTTATTGCTCAATTTTTAACCCATTGTAACACAACAGTAACCCAAACAGTGTGACTCACGGAGCTAGAAACGAACAAACCACCATGTTAAATCAAAAGCTCATTATGGAATAGAGATGGTAAATGGTAAATTTACCATTTACCATGGCCATTTTGAAATAAAAGACAAACTTATCCATTTTGACATGTGTGGATGAATGTGAAAGGAAAAGGTCCATACCCCCTTGGAACCCCTCCTTCTGCATCAGGACCTCTGGGCCTGAGGAAAAAAGGGAGGAGTGTTGAGATCTCAGGAACTGTGCGTTTGGATTATCTTATCGCAGCCTTTAAAGGCATTTTCTTTTGTTTTCTACAAATGTCAAACTCAGATGTGTTCTCTGGGATTTTGCCCTTATTTACCTTGTTTTGTCACTCTTTGAGCAGGAACATTTTCGGGCTGTATTGGGGAAAATAAATCAGGAAATTATTTATCCCGGTGGGGAAGTTTTAAAAGAAAATGTCGTTGAAAAAGGAATGATTTGGGTCTACGAGATGTTTAACATCACAGGATAGCCTTCAATTGACATTGGGGCTTAAATAGTTGATGCAATTTTGGATATAATATCAAACCATTGATGCATCCACGTGCATGTACACATGCATGTACGCAAACAAACAAAAGTGTTATTTAGCATAACAGCATAAGAATGACTTAGACCGGGGGATGACAATTATAATGGCAGTATGTAGATATTGTGCGTTTTCGCCTGATGAAATACTTACTGACGATGAGGGCAATACCCATGAGGAAGAGTACCACGGCAAAAACCAGCCCACCAATCCTTAGAGATTCATAATCTGTAAAGGAACCAATCAATTGAATGTTCTTACAGAAGTGTGTGGACTGAAGAGTTAATAATCATAACATAATAAAACATTTTACATGTATAGTGCGTCTCAAGGTACATAAAGGTTTGCATGAGATCAAATTAAAAAATAAAAGCAACATACCCCAAAATAATGGTAATAATAATGATTCCCTTATCAGTCCCACAAGGGGAAATTTGGACTTCTCTGCGTTTTTGACCCAACCTATTGTTTAGGAGCAGTGAGCTGCCAACATATGGTGCTCGGGGAGCAGTTAGGGGTTAAGTCTCTTGCTCAAGGACACCTCGACATGCTGTATGTAGGACCGGGGACCGATCCTGCAACCTTCTGATTGCCAGACGACCTCTCTACCCACTGAGCTATGCCGCCCCCCCACGGCATGTAACACACAACAATCATACATTAAAAGCAATTCTTAAATGTGGGATTTTGATTAATGATCCGAACACGGACGGATCTGTACAGCTACAGCTTGATGTGTTTGGGGAGTGAGCTCCAGAGGGAGGGGCAGATATGGAGAAGGCTCTGTGACCCCCGGATCTGGTGCTTGGTGCTCAGTGGTGGAGACGGGAGGTGGATATCGGAGGAGTGAAGGCTGCGGGATGGAGTATGGCAGTGGAGCAGGTCGGTGAGATAGGAGACGGCCTGGTTATCGAGGGCTTTGTGAGTGAGGTCTTGAATTGAATCTGTTCTGGGACAGGGAGCTTCTAGAGGACAGGAGTGATTCGGTCACAGGAACGGGAGTGAGTGAATAGTTAAGCAACAGGGTTCTGGAATTACTGGAGTTTGTTCAGGTCTTGTGATTTATTGTAGTCCTTTATTGTATGTGCTGAATTCCACCCTTCGGAAAAGGAAAGCCACTTCACTGGGTCATTGTATTCTTACAATGAAATGTGTCCTCTGCATTGAACCCATCCTGCCGTACAGGAGCAGTGTGGAGCTGCAGTGGCTGGGATGTTTACATGCTGTTTTCCTCATCCTCCTTATCTCAGGTTTTGAGCCTGTTGGGGAGGCCAGAGGCCACGTGGCATTGTGAATGGCCTCATTGTTGAGGTAGAATCCAGGGAGATTCTCCAAGACACTAAAAACACCCAAGACCTTTTTTGACGATGAGCCAGCTATGTAGAATGCTGTTGCCAGAGTAAATTCTGGATGGGATGAAAGCATGGGGATCAAGGTTTCGGCAGCAGATAGGGAGAGTGATGGATGGAGACACGGTAGTTCTGGTGATGTCACCGACGTGTTGAAAGGAGAAGTTCGTGTTGAAAAGGATTTTCAGGGTTGCAGATGTGTGGGGGAGGGAGACGGAGTGGAGTTATTGATGTTGAGGCAGAAGCTGTGAGTGGTTTTAGTAAGGGACTTGGGACTGATGATGATCATGTCAGACTCATCCCCATTTGGTCTGAGGAAGCTGGCCTGGATCCATGACTGGATTTCAGTGAGACTGTTGGTCAGACTGGAGTGAGTTGAAGTGTTAATGGATCTACTAGAGATGTAGAGCTGGACATCATTAGCGTAGCAGTGGAGGTGGAGATCATGATGGTGGATGATGTTATCAAGGGACAGGGCGTAGAGGAAGAACAGGAGAGGGCCAAAAACGTAACCCTGGGGGATGCCTCGAGACAAAGAAGTGATGAAGGGAGTCTAGTTGCTGATGCTGGTGAACTCTTGTTTGTGAGATATGAATTTAGCAAGGAGAGGACAGCACCATTGAGGTTGAGGGAAGATTCAAGGTGGGGGAGAAGAGAGGGGTGGCTGATGGTGTTGAAAGCTACAGTGGGCTCAAGGAGGATAAGAATGCTGAGGTGGCCAGTCTGAGTAGGGGAGGTCATCGTTGGTGACTTTAAGGAGACATTTCTCTGCTGAGGCTGAGAATTCTGCGAAAACACCCCACACTTGGACCAAGTGAGGGAATTAGGCCAGAATTATTTTCTTTTAAATTTCCTTCAACAGTTGGGGAGATTAGAAGGATGGATAAAATCACCTTTTATCAGCTTGGACTGCTGACAGGCTGTGTCACTGGAGCAGACCTGGACTATTACTCTCTCAACTGCTGAAAGTGAATCAAGGAGTTCTGGGAGTTTCTCCAGGATGTCAGGGGTAGTGGCTCCAGCGAAGCAACACGTGACTGCACTTATGAAATTAATGTTTTGGACGATGGAGTTCTCAATGA